>CAUYQV010131297.1:0-15273 GCA_963574575.1 Galagoides demidoff
TATAAATACTAAAATTCTATAAATACATGAGAGGAGATATCTCTTTGTGTCCCTGATTTCATTTCCTTTGGGTACACATTGAGAAGTGAAATTGAAGGATTTTATGGCTCATCTGTTTTTCATATTTGAGAAGCCTGGCTGAGTGCGGTGGCTCAAGCCTGTAATCCTAGCCCTCTGGGAAGTAGAGGTGGGTACATTGCCTGAGCTGAGGAGTTCAAGACCAGCATGAGCTAGAGACTCAGTCTCTAAAATTAGCTATACATTATGGCAGGCACCTGTAGTCCCAACTACTTGGGAGGCTGGGGCAAGAGGATTGCTTGAACTCGAGTGTTTTAGGTTGCCGTGAGCTATGATGCCACAACATTCTCCTGAGGGTGACAAAGTGAGACTGTCTCAAAAAGTATATGTGTTTGAGAAGCCTCCATACAGTTTTCTATAGCATCTGGATGAATTCACATTCACACTGACTGTGTTCAAGATTTTTCTTTTCTCCTCACCTTTGTGAACATTTATTAATCCTTGACTTTAAGTCATTATAACAGTAAAGTGATGTATCATTGTGATTTGACTTGCATTTTCCTGATGGGTGCTGAGTATCTTTTTATAAACCTATTTTCGACTTTTATATCTTTGGAGAATTATCTACTGAGTTTTTTTGCACATTTTAGTTAGATTTACCTTTTTTGTTGTTGCTATTTTAGGTCCTTCTGTATTAGGAATATTATATTCATCAAATGTATTTTGTCCCAATCTTTTGTTTGCTCACTTATGTTTTTTTTAAATTTCCTTTTCTATGCAGAAACTTTTGATATAGTCTTTTTTTGTTTTTTCTGAGATAGAGTCTCACTATGCCACCCTTGGTAGAGTACCATATCATTACAGCTCACAGCAACCTCAAACTCTTGGGCCTAAGCAATTCTTTTGTGCCCCCACCCCACCCCCAGGTAGGTGGGACTGCAGTCCCCTGCCATAATGCCCAGCTATTTTTTGTTGCAGTTGTCATTGTTGTTTACCTTGCCTGGGCCAGGTTCAAACCCGGCTCCCTCAGTGTATATGGCTGGTGCCGTCACCACTGTGCCACAGGGACCAAGCCAATATAGTCTTACTTGTTTTTTGCTTTTGGTGGTTTGGGTTATATTTTTTTAGCATGAGAAAAACATCATTACAAAAGCTAATGTTGAAGAGATTATTCCATATGCTTTCTCATAGAAGTTATATAGTTCTGGTATTACTTAATGTTAATCTATTTCCAGTTTATTTCTGTATATAGTATGAAAGTTCAGTTATATTCTTTTGCACAGGGATGGCTGTTTTTTATTATCATTTATTGATGAGTTTGTACTTTTTCCCTCACATATCTTTGTGTCCTTGTCAAAAACATATACTACCGGGCTTATTTCTGTTTTTTCTATTCTTTTCCATCAGTCTATTTATCTGTTTCAAGTCAGTACCATACTCATGGTTAGCATAGCTTCATAGTAATTTGAAATCAAGAAGGGTGAAGACTCCAGCTTTGTTCTCTCGAGATTTTCTTGGAGATTTGGGGTCATTTGTGATTTTATAGCAAATTTTGAATTCTTTACTGTTTTTGTGAAAAATGCCATTGTAATTTTAATAGGAATTGTATGGAGATTGTAGATTGCTATGTAGACTATGGTCACATTAATTATTTAAATGTATGAATAATGGATCTTTTCATTTATTTCAATCTTTTTTCATTACATTTACTAATGTCAAAGTTTATGCAACAGATCTTCCACTTCCTTTGTTAAATTGAGTCTTCAAATGTTTTTTGAAGTTCAGATTAATATGGGGTACATACTATCAGCTTACATTGTTTTGCTGGGTTGTAGTTGTGTCCTTCACCCAGGATGTTGCAGTATACCCAAGTGTACTGATTGGGTAGGAATTTACCCAGCCCCTTCACCCCCTCCCCCACTAGAATTTATTGAGATTTTTCTCTCACTTGAACAGGTAGTTCTTTGCTCTTTTTAATTTTATCAGAGAAGAGGCAGATAGGCTTACAGAGTAAGACAGTTTACAAAGCAGGGTACAATCACCATAGATAGCAAATGGATCTCTATCACCAGGACAAGTAGACAAAGAAGTAAAGAGACTGGCTTATGGCCAGTAGGTCTCTTTTATACCACCTGGGGTGGCCCCCCTGTGGTTCTGAGGTCACCTTGGAATCATCAGCCTCACTGCACATGCAGACCCCCCATGAGACTCTCTGAGAACCTATGGGGGGTGTGAACCATGTAATAATAAGTCTTAGATTGTGTGAGGTCACCTTAAAGACTCTGTTGTACCTGTTGCTAGGCTAGAGTCTTCTACATCTATTTGCAGTTGGCACCCTAAGTTCTGACTGGTAGGTTGGAAGGGTGGTCCCTCCTCCCTGGGTGTGGGCAAACACTTGGGACAAAATTAGGGTAGGTGGCACAAAGATGTAGACCTGGTGGCTCTCCCCCTTGTCTTCCTTCTCTGCGAGAGCTGTTTCCTAACTTAATAGTATTAACATTTCCTCCCTTTTCTAGAGGCCCAGATCATTGGGTGAGGAGGTATCATCTGGCTGCTTCCCACTGAGGGGGATGAAAGATTGTTATCAGGGTGGTCTTTTGCAGGCACTTCAGGAGATGTTGGTTGTAGTTGTAGGCATGAGGAGAAGGTAGCTGAAGGGACTGGTAGGGAAGAGAAGACTATGTTTAGCTTGATAGCTTCTAGATGGATGAAATAAATTTATTGAGAAAATTTATGAAGATCAGTCCCATTCTAAAAATTCCCAGGTTGCAAAGAAAGGGGGTGACTAAGGGAATTACTATAGGCATCCACCAAGGCCTAGATGTTTTGACTCATGTCTGGAGATTGGAGGCAGACCCCAGGATGGCATTGATGCTGCCCCAAATCTGTCCTGACTTTTTAACATTGAAACAGTACTATTCCTTTAAGAACAAACAGGTGTTCCCTTCTGCTACAGTTAGAAGATTAAAGACCTGCATGTTTTGTAAGGAGAGCCCTGCCAGGGAATCTAACTGTTGCTGTAAGTGGGCAAGTTTATGGCTAGCTTTTATGAGGCCTTGGGCTACCTCTGCATTTTAAGACTCTTGTAGGCTTAGGGTGCATCTCCTGTGGCCTCTGTGGTTACTCCAGGTAGCAGCTGCTGTTCCAGTACAGGCAAAAAGAGTAATTAACAGAGGTGCCAATTTGTGGAGGCAGCCTGCACGATGGGAAGCCAAGGTTGCTGAATCCTGGGCAGTTTGGGTGTCTGGGCGTCCCGTGACAGCAGCAGCCCAAGCTGGGGCTGGGTGGGACACTGAGGCTATAGCACCTGGTGCTCGAGCCCTATGCATTCCTTCCCAGGCCCTCTTCACTGCCCTTCTTGACCTTAGCCAAGGGCCAGGGAGTGCCAAGGTGACCCACCCCCTCCTGCCTTACGGATGGGGCTCTGATGGAGCCATGGGTCCTTCCCATCCACACCAGAGCTGATGTAACAGACCAGCCTCCCTTCCTGCAAGGGTGCCTCCAATAAAATGGCAGACTGCCCAAAAAAAAAAAAAAAAAAATGCACAAGGAGCAGCAATCTGTCCAGTGAGAGGGTAGCACCCAGGATGTTTGGTTGCCACACACCCAGTATATCCCCTGCCCTGCAGGAATTTGGGTAGTGCATTTGATTTTGGCTATGAGAATAGAAGCTGATTTGTGAGTGGCATGTGGTCCTCTTCCCTGGAATTTTGTACAAGTTATTCAGCTTCTTGGGCTGTTAAAGTTCTCCCATTAGGGGATGAATCAGGGGGAGAACAAGCGAAGAAGTACTTATCTGAAGATTTCAGAGCAGAATTCCATTTGAATAGTATTTGAGATCCTCCAAGGATGTATAGAAATGTGATGTCCCCTGAAGTCTTCGTAAATGTCAATAACCTTTTCAGTCCTAGTGGTCTGAGCCAGGGTCTTTATATGTAAAAGGTGAATTGGCTTGTTTAGGCAGAATCTATCCAAGTCATGGAGCACCAAATATGTTGTGTTATAAGGCAGCTGCCTGAATCCTAAAATGTCAGGGGTTCTGGCAGCTGCTGGGGTCCTCAGTTCTTGGAATGCTCTTAGATAAAAATAACCAGACACATGTAAGTAAGGCAAACATTGAACAAGGTTTACTGAGGAAGAGAAAGGTAGATATACAGAGTAAGGAAGTTTACAAAGCAGGATACATTCAGTATAGACAGCAAAAGGGCTTCCGCTGTCAAAGTCGGCAAAGAGGCAACATGGTATTGTTAATCTACTGGCTCTAATTTTGTACTGAGTACATGTGATACTCATTTTTTCATTATTATGATACCTCAGTTAGGATAATGTTCACCAAATCCATTCTGATTGTTACGAAAGATATAGAATTGCCATCTTTTCATGGCTGCATAGTAGTCCATCATATACATATACCAGAGTTTATTAATCCATTCCTTTGTGGAAGGGCACCTGGATTATTTGCACAATTTTGCAGTTGTAAATTGTGCTGGTATATATAACGTTTGAGTGAAAATGTCCTTATGGGTGAAATGGCTTCTTTTTCTTTTGGGTACATACCTAGAATGGGATTACTGGATCCGATGGCAGGCCTACATTTAATTCTTTGAGGAATCTCCATAAATCTTTCCCACAGAAGCTATACTAGTTTTTATCCCCACCAACAATGCATGAGTGTTTGCTCCTCTGGGCACTCACCATGTGTTGTAGGTCATTCTGAGAAGGTTAGGTGGTATCTCTAGTATCTAGAAGTGGTTTCGATTTGCAGTTCTGTGATGATTGGGGAGGACAATCATTTTTTCATATGTTTGACAGACATTTCTAAGTCCTCATGAGAAAAGTTTCTTTTTCTTTCTCTTGCCCAGTTTTTAATGAGGTAGTTTTATCTTTTCAGGTTGATTTGTTTGAGTACTTTGTATTCTGGTCATTAACCCTTTATTGGAATGGTAGCATGCAAATACCTTCTCCCATTCTGTAAGTTGCTTTCCTTTGTTGAATGTGTTCTTACCTATACAGGAACTTTTTAACTTGATCAGTTTCCATTTATTAGTATTGTTGCTGCAATTTCCAGTGGGGTCTTCATAAATTCTTTCCCTAGGCTAGTAAGATTGAGTTTTCCCACACTTTTTTCTAGGGTTTTTATCGTTTCATATCTTAGATTTAAATCTCTTGTCCAACATACGTTAATTTTTGTGAGTGGTGAGGGATGTGTGTTTAGTTTTAGTCTTTTATATGTAGCTAACTAGTTCTCTCAGCAGGATTTATTAAGTTTTTTTTGTTTTTGTTTTTGTTTTTTGAGACAGAGTCTCAATATAGTACCTTAGGTAGAGTGCCGTATCATCACAGCCCACAGCAACCTCAGACTCTTGAGTTTAAGTGATTCTCTTGCCTCAGCCTCCCAAATAGCTAGGACTACAGGTGCCTGCCACCACGCCAGCTATTTTTTGGTTGTAGTTGTCATTGTTTAGAGACCCAGACTGGATTCTAACCCACCAGCTCCAGGTGTATGTGGCTGGCACCCTAGCTTCTGAGCTACAGGTGTCGAGCCACATTTAATTTTTTGTCTGTTTTTAGTTGACGCATTGTAACTGTGCATATATATATATAGGGTAGTTTTATCTTTTCAGGTTTATTTGCTTGAGTACTTTGTAGATTCTGGTTATTAACCCTTGATTATAATTTGGTACTGAGTACATGTCATGTTCATTTTTTTATTATTGTGATACCTCAGGATAATGTTCACCAAATGCAATTTATTGTTTTGTATAATGTTGTAGAATAATAAAATGATGATATTTATTGTACACATTACCTCATACAGTTCTTTATGGTGAGAACATCCATAAGCTGATCTTCTAAATAGTTTGTAATATAATAGTTTACTTTTAACTATTTTCATCTTACTAAGGAATAGAAAAGCAAAAGCTTTTCCCTTCTTTTGTATCTGTCAACCAACCTTGTCTCTCCCTCCCCTTCTCTCAATCTCTGGTAATCATTGTTCTACGCCCTGCTCCTGTGATATCATTTTTAAAAGATTTTATACATGAGTATAATCATACAGTGTTGCCGTAAGGGTCTCACGGAAAAGCTATGTAGTGAAGAATAAGCATGTTATTGAAATTGTGTTTTAAATAAAGGTAACCATCTGCTCATTCAGGCAAAATGGCGAACTTTCTTTATTTGCAGTTGGTTTACATAGGGAATTTCATACATGTGAACAATACAGGACTGACCTCATTGATCCATTTAAACATCATGTGAATACCTTGTGGTTAGCTTCTAGCAATCTGATAATCCACTCAACATACACCTTTTAACATAACCCTTTCAACATAACCCAATTTAATATAATTTAATGGAGAACATGTTGTCAGCCATTACTTCTTTGTTCTTATCTGATGAAGCCTGAGGCTATAGAGGAGGAAGGTAGATTGAATACCAGCCCTTGCTGGCCTTGTCATTTGGAGGCTGTTACTTGAATCTTTATACAAGGCATAAAGAAACTTCTTGGGCATTTAGGAATTTGTGTGCAAACCTCCACTCCCATAAGGGCCTTAAGTCAGGGGGGTTTTGCTGGAAAATTTTATAAGGAATTTTCAGGCTGGACTTCTCAAAAGCCTTTCATGAGCCCAGATTTCCTCTGTGTCATTAGATTCTTGTATGCATTGGGTAAATTCCTCTTCTCTTGAGGTTCCCAAGCACATGTCCATTCCCAGACCTGTCAGCAAGTGATGTTCATTACTTACCACAGATCAGGAAAAGTTGCTGATGGGTATCTGGCCAGTTTTCCAAAGGGCTTTTTTATTGGCCTTATAAAGTCAACCTTAATTCCTTAATGCTGTAAATGCTATTCCAGCCAAAGCCTTGGTCATGTTAGGCCCACAACCAACCTGGCCACATGGGATTCTGCCTCAGTTTCCTACAAGTATGCCCACACTAAGTCTTTTCACTGCTCTCTCTCAAATGGCTTTTTTGGCCAGAGGCATATTGACATTTCACCTATAATATAGTATTTGTCTTTCTGCATCTGGCTTATTTTATTTAACATGATGTCCTTCAGACCTATTCATGTTTGCATGCGAGTACCATAATACTTTGGTTACTGTAGCTTTTTAGTAAATTTTGACGTCAAGTACTATGAAGCCTACATGTATGTTCTTTCTTTCTTTCTTTTTTTTGTTTTGAGACAGATTCTCACTATGTTGTCCTCAGTAGAGTGCTGTGTCATCACATCACAGCTCACAGCAACCTCCAACTCTTGGGCTTATGTGATTCTCTTGCCTCAGCCTCTCAAGTAGCTTGCCACAACACCTGGCTATTTTTTTGTTACAGTTGTCATTGTTTAGCTGGCCCAGGCCAGGTTTGAACCTGCCAACCTCAGTGCATGTGGCCAATGCCGTAATCACTGTACTATGGGCGCCTAGCCAAGACTATCTTTTTCTTATTATGAGTTTATTTCTGGACTATGTAATCTGTTTCATTATCTTTCTGAAGGAACCAGACTATTTTGAATACTATAGCATTGTTATAATGTCTATCTTTCTTCTCTCCCTCCTTCTCTCCCCTTCCTTCCTTCCTCCTTTCTTTTTTTTTTAAAGAGTGTCATTTTGTTGTCTCGAGTAGAGTGTTGTGATATCATAGCTCACAACAACCTCAAAGTATTGGACTTAAGAGATCCTCTTGTTCAACCTCCCAAGTAGCTGGGTCTACAGGCAACCTACCACACGCCTGGCTATTTTTAGAGATGAGGTCTCACTCTGGCTCAGGCTGGTCTCAAACCTGTAAGCTCAGGCAATCCGCCAACCTCGGCCTCCCAAGTTCTAGGATTACAGGTGTGAGCCACCATGCCTGGCCCTTATGATGGTTTTTATTCCTATTCTACTGTAGTCAGAAATAGTGCTTTGTGAGTTATAGTGAGTGTATACATATGGAATACTTGTGAAAGCTCTGATCAGTGGTTCATCATTATACAATGTTCTTTGTTTTTTTCTGGTGGCAATTTTTTTTTTAATTTTCTGAGACAGAGCCTCAATGCTGTCACCTGGGCTAGAGTGCCATAGCCCCAGTCTAGCTCACAGAAACCTCAAATTTTGAGGTCAAGTGATCCTTAAACCTCCCGAGTAGCTGAGATTACATGTGCACACCATGATGGCTAATGTTTCTTTGTAGAATGGATGGGGTCTGGCTCTTGCTCAGCCTGGTCTCAAACTCCTGAACTCAAGCCATTCTCCCATCTCAACCTCCTAGGTGCTAGGATTACAGGTATGAGCCAACATCCTCAGCCCTTTCTGACAATTTTTGGTGTTGGTGTAAGACATTTTTTGCCAATGTGCAAGTATTTAACTTTCATTCAATAACATTTCTCTCTCTCTTTTTTCTACTTTCAGTCCATTTGTTTCTTTATCTCTGAAGTGCTTTTATAGAAAGCAATGTTGGATATTATTTCTTGAATTTATTCAGACAAAAGATGTCTTTTGATTTATTTAACTTATTTATATAAAAATTAAATACAGAAACAAAATAACTATTGTATTTTATTTATTTTTTTAGTGTTACCTGACAAAGATCAGGCTGACTGTCACTGTTCATATGTAGAGATGGGGATAGGTCCACTAAACTTTATTTGCTGGAATGCTTGGATCCTGGAGAACAGTCTTTCTAAGACTGTTCTGTTCTTCCATTTTTATAGTTTGATATATTAAAGTTTAAGATGAAAACTTTGTCAACTTTTAGTTCAAACAATAATTGGCAGAACCTATAACTCAAATAATAAACATTTTAATTTAAAAGTTAATCTCCAAAATCAGTTCACCTAAACTAAAGATAGCATTTTTAAGGTAGGAGATAAATTTATAAAGCAGTAAGAATGGGAGATGGTGGTGAAGTCAGGCTGGACTTAAATTGACCAGGCCAACTGTGTCATATCTGCCCTAACTTGACATACTCTATCTTACTTTCACTCTGTATACTTTTTTTTTTCACTCTGTATACTTTTATTTCCCATTCCTGTTACTATATTTCATATGTATGAAATATTTTTACATGGAAATAATGACTATGATTTATTGAATTTGTTCTGAGATTGAACTTACTTCAGTAAGGGGTAGATTTAATGTTATACTGGGAATAACATGTAGTAAAGTTAATAAAAGATAAAAAGGGGCACACTAAATATAATAACAAAGATGTCTGAGAATAATACATTTCCCACCCCAACAATTAAAATTTTTAACTCTCATCTTCATATTGTTTTGTAGTTCACTGGTTCAGTTTGAGTTCATTGGGTTTTTATTCAGGAGATAAGCCTAGATGTGGAAATGATGTAATTTAGACAACTTGATTATTGTAGGGGTTTCAAGTAGTATGTCTCAGAGGTGAGTCCACTTTCTCTTGAGTTTGTCAGGTCTTTCTAAGTCTTCAGGATAACTTCATTAGTGGCTAGAATGTCTATAGATTTCAGGAAGCAGGCCAAGGGACCTGTTCTTAAGCAATTGAGAGTGTGGCATAGTGTAGATCAGGAGGTGGCAGGGCTTGCCATAACAGAGATTAAAGGTTATGTGCTGTTGGTGATGAAAAAGTTGGGAAGGTATTCTGTGTAGAGAGGTTAAGGCCATCTGAGTAAGTTTTTGGTCTAAGTGGCTCTGTTACTGGAATGTAGGATCTGAAAGATAGATGTCAAAAACTACTCCAGTTAAAGAATGAAACAGAAGTTTAGACTGGCTTCTTTACACTGAAGAAGACAGATGAAGTTAGGGTTGTGTTCAGGGAAAAAGAATGAAATCATTTAGTTGTCACATATAATAATTTCTGGGTTTTGAGGCTAAGATTTATATTAGAGAACACCAGTATTTTTATTTAAAGTATGTCACCCTTGGTAAAGTAGCATGGCATCACAGCTCACAGCAACCTCAAACTCTTGGGCTTAAGCAATTCTCTTGCCTTAGCCTCCCAAGTATCTGGGACTACCGGCATTTGCAACAATGCCCAGCTATTTTTTGTTGTTGTTGTTGCAGTTGTCATTGTTGTTTAGCTGGCCAATCTAGCCAGATTTAGCACAGTTTTTAAGGTTATGTTTAGTTTTAAAAGTTTTTATAGAACTCATCTGATGTTCCAGGCAATTGAAGTAAATATTTCTGAAAATAACTACTTGAGTGTGGAGTCACTTGTGAGGTCGTGTTGTAGCCACATCACTTACTAGGAAATTTTTATTCAGGTTTTAATTTTTCTTCAGGTATTTATATGGACATAGTAGACAGTGTTGACTATTGTACGGATTTCTTCTAGTGTAGCCAGTGGTGATCTTTGTTGAGCATTCAGGCTTTTGTAGTTTTCTTATCAGTTTCACAGTCAGAGACAAACTTCTTTTTACTTTTTCTTTTTTTTTTTTTTTTAAGACAGAGTCTCACTAAGTCTCCATGGTGTCATAGCTCACAGTCTTACCAAAATTTCTTTCTTTAATAGGCCTTGGCTCAGAGATTCAAAGAATGAATCCAAGGACCACAGATCAGTCCTAAGGTAGAATTCATTACACAGAAAAGAAGTCAGAAAAAGTAAAGAGAGCACCAGAGCTCTTGGCAGAGAGAAAGATCCATATTGGAAAATCACTTTTGTCTAGCAGTATATATAGTCCTTTGTCTAGCAGTGTATATAGTCGCCTGTGCCCTTTGTAGTTACATTTGGCCAGGATTTTGGTAATGAATGAATACCGGGCAAGGTGAATAAGCCATTCACTTCATAAAATTTCCTAGGCCTAGGAAAAGATGTGTGTGGGGGTGGTAAGACTGGTCATCCTTGAATCTGGGAATCCTGTATCACCTATAGGCTTCTGAAATGCTCATTGGGTAGTTGTGCAGGCACAAGAGAACTCTCTGTGTCCAAGGATGGTTCTGGGGTTGTCACGCACAGCAGCACAGAATGTGCTCTGTTATCCCTCCCAGGCTTTGGCCATGCTTGCTCCTCTCCCCTGCACTTGATTCTCCAGCCCTCACCTCCCTGAGTCCCATGTATCAACAGAAGGGGAGGCTGATCCTCCCTGACCCAAGCTGGGGCTTCACTAACCCTGTATCAACAGCAACCTCAAACTCTTGAGCTCACATAGTTCTCTTGCCTCAATCTGGCAAGTAGCTGGAACTACAGGTGCCCTCCACAATGCTTGGCTATTTTTACAGACGGGGTCTTGCTCTTGCTCAGGCTAGTCTCCAACTCTTGAGTTCAAACTATCTACCTGCTTGGGCCTGTCAGAATGCTAGGATTTCAGGCATGAGCCACCATACCTAGCTCACAGACAGATTTCTGATTATGTTTCTTTTCTTATGTAATCTGGAGATTGGGACAAGTATTTTCCATCAGTTCTTGTAATACTATTTCTGGGGCAGTCATCCCAGAATATGTCAGAGACTTGTACTTTGGGGTAGATATTTTTAACTTTGTTTCCTTTTTCAGTTTCCACTTTGAAATTTAAAAATTTTATAAATTAAAACCTAATATGTTATCTTTTTTTTGAACTCATCATCTCCAGTATATGGGTTTGGAGCCCTACTCCTTTGAGACACAGGCACCACCACATAATTTTCTATTTTTTGGCTAGTCTTTTCATCCTTTTAACAAATCAGGTGAGTTGAACAGTTATCTCTCATTTTATGAAGTAGTATTACAGACAAGGCTTGGACTTAATATAAAGGTGGGCCACAGTTTCTTATTTCTTCAATCCTATTTCCCTCTCTCTAGGTTTCTCATTTTACTAAAAAAAAAAAAAAAATAGCAGAATTAATTTAATTGTCAAAGTAAACTGTACTTTCAGTATACTGGGTGTGATTAGTTGCATGAAGGGTAGTAATAATAATTATTATCCATCCAGGCTTTTTTTTTTTTTCCTTTTAGAATTGATTTTCTTGGAACATTTTATAAGGAATTTCGGGTTAGACTTGAAAGTTCCTCATAGCCCCGGGTTTTCTCTGTGTCATTGGATACTTGTATGTGTGCATTGAGTAAATTTTTTTCTCTCAAAGTTCTAAAGTCAATTGGGAATTCCAGACCTGTCAGAAAGTTAACCTCAAACTCTTGGGCTCAAGTGATCCTCTTGACTCAGCCTCCCAGGTGATTGGGAGTACAGGTGTCTAGCACAACACCTGGCTATTTTTAGAGACAGGGGTCTGACTCTTGCTCAGGCTGCTCTTGACCTTCTGAGCTCAGGCAATCCATAGGCCTCAGCCTCCCAGAGTGCTAGGATCAACTTTAATTTTTTAACATAGTCTAGACACCTCTGAAAGTGTTATTCCATTTAAAGCTTTGGTAAAATGACTGGTATTTTTTAATTGTGTTTTATAAAAGAAAACACAATTTAAAAGAAAAGAAAACATATACTTATTGAACGTAAATATATAACTATATTGTCAGAAACAATATTTACAAATGATTTTTAAATTCCAGAGAAGTCAAGGAGAGAGAAAAATAAATGTTTCTAATTTTGCCTGTAAGTACATACCTTATTAAAAATTATAAATAATTCCAAAGATGGAAAAGCATTTTTTTGACTTCTGGAAAATAGAGCACAGAAAGAATTGACAATGTTTAAACAAAAAGTCATAAAAATTAGGTTAGTCCTGTGTAATTGATTTTTATTCTGTTTTAGTTTTTTAATGTCATGGAAGTGGTTTTTAGTTTGATGGTATATGGTATTTTAAGTTATTAGAAATTTGTATTTGGCAGAACCTGTTAACTTTTTCATTACTTTTTTTGAAGGATAAACTTTGAACTTAGTTACAAAAATCTTTTTGAGATGACTCAAAACATTATTACTTATTACACACACTAAAATAGACTAATGTTTTATAATATTCGAACATATGTACATATACAAACATAATTCACAGAAAATTAGCCCCATTTCATATTTAACAGTACTTCTTAGACAGTTTTCACCCACCAAATAAGTCTAATATGTCTTTTTGAGACCTTTAGTTGTCTTAGTATTTCAAAAATACTGAATTAAGAGTTTCGCTTTTTGGAAGGTTTGTCAAATATCAAAGACTTAAAACATTTGTTCAAACTAGATCCCAAGTCAAAAGGCAATGTATAGTCAACTAGATTGCATGTAAATTCCTTCACACATTTGCTTTGTGAGTTCTATTTAACCTGTAGACAGAATTTACAAACATGTTAAACCTTCTGTTTTGTCCTGTCTTTCATTTTTTTATTTAACTAGTCATTGTGTTTCAGGACATAAATTATCAAATAAAATTCTTTCTTACACAGTGTTATTTTTCTTTCTTGTTAATCTTTCTTACTCCCAGAAAACCACTTTTCATAAAACATGATTAGAGCTTACTCGAAAGTTAATTATTCACTTTGCTAAACTGATAATTAGAAGATTTAAAAGGCAAAAATCTTATTTTGGACAAAGACTCAGTTTCCTAAACAATTTTAGCAACCAAAGTATTTTATTTTACAAATGACTTGGGCATTTTATGAAATACAACATAACTTTAAAGTTTTAGGTTATTGTAAAGTTTTGTAGCTGCTGTCTTCGGCAAAGAGAACATGTCGTTAGGTCTTACCACAGCCACCTACTTATCTGAGCTCAGAATTTAGAAGCTTAAAATTAAGAACATAAGTTCACAGTCAAATCCAACAAAATTCAGAAATATTAAAAAGGTTGCAGTTCTATAATCCTTAAACACCTGAATTTTAATAACAGTTTAAAAACATTCATCAAAGAATACCAAAGTCATCTGAACAAAAACACATTTAAGTTGTTTTCTGTGTTTCTGATAAAACACTTGATGTAAGCATTTACCTTTTTTCAAAGTCAATTAGTTAGAGTTCATTTGCATATTTTGATTGTGAAATATCACAGGTACATGATATATACAGACAAACAAACTGACAGACAGAAGCAGAATTTTTATTTGCCAGTATTTAAGCATATATTTTTATTTAGACTATTAATTTTTTATTACCTAATTTATTTACCTTAGCAATTTATCTAGGTTTTAGTTATCATTTTAAGTTACTTTTCTGTTAACTATTTTACACCATGTAAATTAGACATATATATCTTTAATTTCTGTTTTAAACTCATAAATTTTACTGAGAAAAAAACAAACTTATTTTAAATAGTATAACATCAACATCATTATAATAATTCAAGGATCTATTCAAAGGCCAAAGATGATAAATCAGGTAGGTGGTGTTAGAGTAAATTTTTATTGTTTCTTTACTGAGAGGTAGATACCCATACTGATACCAATCAGGTCCCTCATTTGGAATTGAGGGCTTAGCGCCCATAATACATACCAGATAGAGAAAAATCAAATTTCCTGAGAACAAAATCAGAACTGATGAGAACTGAATTTCTCAGCATACAACCAGAAGGTGGACCTTTATGATTAGTGATGATGTGTATGAGAACAGAGCCCCAAGATTCTCCGGAGAACAGCACTTCTAGGAGCATTGGAGGACTCTTCCCCAGGAATGCTTGTTCAGGCAACTGCTTGGCTTCCCCAGCAGCACTTAGCTGGAGTAGTCTAGGGGTCCCTTTTTTGGACACCAGAAATGTTACTGGGTGAAGAGGTTCCAATGTCCTGTTACTGTCAACCAAAATACAGAGATGGGAATAGGTCCACCAAACTTTATTTGTCGAAGGCCAGGATTCTGGAGAACAGTGAGAGTAGCCTCTCCAAGACTATTCTGTTCTTTCATTTCCAATATTACAGTTTTATACATTTAACTTCAGAGAGAAGACCATATCAATCCTTATCTTAAATAATAATCAGCAAAACCCATGACTCAAACAAAAAACAACATTTCAATTCAAAATTAATCTTCTAGGTCAACCTACCTAAACTATTCAAGATAGGCATCTTTAGGGTGGGAACAAAATATACAAAACAGAATGAATGGGAGACAGTGGGTGAAGATAGGGCAGGACCTAACTTGACCAGACCAGCTGCGTTGTGTCTGCCATAGCCTGACAGAGTATCTTATTCTTACTATGTGCTTTCCGTAGATCTTGAAGCTGTTTTGTTCTTGTTTTATTTTACTGTTTTTCTTTGTGTTTTGTTGATTTTCCCAGTGATATATTTTGATTCCTTTCTTATTTCCTTTTCTGTATCTACTATACTTTTTAGATTTTTTTTTTTTGAGATGGAGCCTCAAGCTATCCCCCTGGGTAGAGTGCCATGACATCACAGCTCACAGCAACCTCCAACTCCTGGGCTCAAGTGAGTCTCCTGCCTCAGCCTCCCAAGTAGCTGGGAC
>CAUYQV010131299.1:0-34068 GCA_963574575.1 Galagoides demidoff
GGCATTGGACTCGACCACCAGTATTCCCATCATGCCTCTGGGTTGTGTGTGCTCCCGAAATGCCATGCGCTGGGGCGCTTTATGCGCCCTCCCACAGTACAGGGCGCTGGGGTGGTTTATGTGCCCTCCCACAGTGCAGTGCGCTGGGTGGTCTGTGAGCCCTCCCACAGTGCAGTGCGCTGGGTGGTCTGTGAGACCTCCCACAGTGCAGTGCGCTGGGTGGTCTGTGAGCCCTCCCACAGTGCAGTGCGCTGGGTGGTCTGTGAGCCCTCCCACAGTGCAGTGCGCTGGGTGGTCTGTGAGACCTCCCACAGTGCAGTGTGCTGGGCTGCCACCATTTTTCTCTCCTCGTCAGGTGACAACTTTGAGGTGGCACTGGTCTTCTGGTTCCTGTTTTGTCTCTCTGGCCACTTCTTAGTGTCCTTTGCAGGTTTCCTTCTTCTACACATCTGTTCAGTAGTCGTAGCCTCAGTGTGCTTTCTTTTTGACCCTTTTCCTCTTGGGTCAGCGTTCTCTGGCAGAGCGCCTTCCTCCCCACACTGGCTTGCTGGCTTCTGCCTGCCGGGCCATCCCCCTGTGCCTCTGCCAGACATCCCCCTGCGCCTCTGCCGGGGACCTTCAGCACCCTCAAACCCACATGTGCCAGGACCTCTCCGCCTCGTGCTGGGTGACCCGCTTTGTACCCTCCCTGGCCTCACAGTCATCTCTGCAGTGCGGAGGTCTGCGCCTTAGTGGGTGCCTGGACAGGATTCTATTTTCAAGTCATACTGCGTATATTTTACTAAAACATTAAATAGATTCAGCTAAACTCTGAATTTGAATTGTTCGCTTAGAAGAAACTATCTGGCTAGAACCATGCCCTTGCAACCTAATGGAGAGCTTTGACTTGTCACAGCTCTGGCCTGAAGGCATTGTTCCTCAAAATAATGGTGGTGGTGCCGGAGTCCCTCAGTTACATCCTCCTTTGATATGTGATTTATGAAGCTAGGAATGCTCCAGTCTGATGGGGAGTCCCTCTTTGTTTATTGTGTGTCAACATTTGGCCACTTAATCTGTCAAATGAGGGCAATGTGGAAAATTAAGAAAATGGAAGAGTGGAGCCCATAACAAAATAATAAAAAGCAACATTTAGAGGCTGCTGCGGGCAATGATTGTGCCACTGTACTCCACCGTGGGTGACAGAGCAAGACCCTGGCTCAAAACAAAACAAAACAAAAGACTTAAGAGGGTCACAGTAGAAGCAGCTACCTGTGAGAAGAAAAGGCTGCTTTCCAGTGCTGTATTCATGCCAAGTGTGATAGTGGTTTTATTACTGAGAACATTAACGAGAAGAATCTAGGAAATTATAGAGGCATACAAAAGCTTCAGGGAGACCAAATATATGTGCCTAACAGGCTAAATGAAAGTGTTTCCATCCTGCTGTACACTACTTCTGTGTGTGTTGTTTCTTTTCCAAGCAGCATTGTTCCTATTTGACAAATCTACCTGTTACAACTCTAGTAGATATTTCTACTCAGTGCTGTGTTATTTTGCTGTGGATGTGCTCCCAGAACCACCTTAGTCATTTTTTCTTTTTAATCTACTCATTACTTTCTTCTAGAATTGCCTTACTATTTCTAATGGGGCAAAACTATGTAGTTATTACATTCCAATGGAACTCAGAATTTCTCAGGATACAGATCCTTCTGCCTTTGTGGGCAATTTCTTCTAAGAAATATTGACAATAACATTTCACGGCCAGTTGCTATACAAATACATTAATATTACATTTTAAACCCTTTGATCCAAAAGTTTTTGTTTTTGCTTCTGATTTTACAGGAAAATTAAAACACTTCCATAGCCCCTAAAAGTATCAAGGATGTTTTTCTGACAGATACCTTGGGTATGAACTCTGTAGATAAACACAAAGCTTAAGGTAATATCCTTATTGAAGAACTGTCGGAAAAGTTGTGAATTCTAATATATGCCCATTCAAAGCATTTCATTAGCCTCACCTCTTTGTAGGTTTCTCTGCCCTGTCTGCGAAAGCTTACACAGCTCCACCTGTTGTTTAAAAAGCTATTTTCAAGGACACCCATTGAAAGTCTGCAAGAGATTAAGGATTTCAGATTATTGTACACTGGCAAGCCCTAAACTTTGATGCAAATTTATTGATAGATGACTTCTTGTTGTGTCATGTTTTTAGCAATGTTATAGGTGGTTTTAACCTTTATACATGTGAGAGAGACAAATAAACCAATTTTCATAAGCAACAAATAGTATAGTTTAAATTATTCCTTCCAATCCAGGCCTTTGGAAGATGGTTTTCCTAACTGCTGTCTTGGACATAGTCTCTAGATGTCCTCTTGTATGTTTTGTGGGACTTGCTGCCCCTCCACTTGTGTAAGAGCTTTGCAAGGGTAGAACTGGACTTCCCATGCTGTGAGATCACACCACTTCACGGCTGTGGTCCCTTTTATCCCAGGTGCCCCACAGTCCTGTGTTGTCACTGTGCCTCTCATCTCCCCCCCTTCCTATGGCACCAGTGGTTTATGGACATTACAGAAAAGACCTTGAGTTCTCACCAGATGGCCAGCTTTATGGGTGTGGACCTAGTCTGTCCTGCTGAGAGCTCAGGAGATGCCCGCATGTGTTTGCTGATGGCATGAAAGCACCAAACTGGCCATTGATGCTGTTGACTTAATCGCAGACGAATTAACTGAAGGAGGATTTTACTCAACAATAAAGACACACTCAATGCTGACCTTGGTTCATGGGCTCCCAGGCAGACACTGGAAGCACAGGGCGTGGGCTCCTTTCTGGGCCCTTGCTGCTGGTCCTGTTACTGGGTGGTTGCAGCCCTGATGGCCACTGGGTACCTTGCATGGGGCTGTGCTCTCTAGCTGGGAGGATGCCCTTTCAGGATGTCAGGAACCCAAATGTTTAAAAAAGCCAGTTTACCTTTGAATAGGTAAGTATTGTCACCTGTGAGCTGCCACCTGTGCCAAGGACAGTCTGTCTCATCCCTTTTCTCCTTTTCCAATTCCAGGGCCTGGATTTTGCAGGATTCACAGGGCACATGTTTCTGGGGATCAGCCTCGTCCTACTGTTCTCCTTCCCTCTCCTCAGACTCCTTTACTGGAATAGAAAGCTCTACAACAAGGAGCCCAGTGACATTGTCGGTGAGTGCACGTGCCTCCTGCTGCAGCCTCAGATTGCATTACCATGGTTTATTTTCTTCTTAGGGCAGGCTCTTACAGACAGGTGGGCTGTATTGTCACATGTAGAAAAGTGTGTGTCACGGGGCTGCCCCATGGCAGTGACTATCCATGTCTCCCTCCTGCATGAAGTGTTTGTTCACAGTGTTTCTAAGTTCATGAGCTGTGCCTCTGTAGTTATCTATAAAGTGTAATGTGGTAAAGTGTGAGAAATAGTGACCACCATCTACCACTCACATGTCGTGACATCCCAAACCAGGGCATGTCCTACTTTTTCTTCTTTGCCATACATTGGTAGAATAAGAGTGAGTTGTTTTGGGCCACACATTAAATACAAAAAACACTAAGGAAAGCTGATTAGCAAATAAAATGGTCTGTGCATACTTTCTGTGATATCTAACACCACAAACAAGCAAATAAAAAAGTCCCCACAAAATCAGCATTTGGCTTGAGGGCTGGCTGCAAGTTTGACACCCTGCCCTAAAGGCAGATATGTGCATCTAGAGTTGGTGCTGTGACTGTAAGTCATAGCTCGAGTGTTGAGTGTGTCTGGAGGAGAGGCAGCATGGGCCAGCACAGACGATGGTGTGCACACAGGTGAGGTACCTGCCACTGGAAGGGGGCATAGCACCTTGGGTGCTTTGTGTTTTGCCTACTGAAAAAAATGTTTTTATTGTTTTAGGTTAATTGAGGATACAAAGAATTAGGTTACAATGTTTGCTTTTGTTAAGTAAAGTCCCTCTTATAATTGTGTCCCGCAAGAGGTGTGCCACACACCCAAACATTGTGCCCATTAAGTGGGCACACACCCATCCTTTCCCCCCTCCTTGCTGCCTCATTCTGTCCCTTACTTAAAATTTTTAGTAGCTGTTTTACTGAAAATGTTACTGACTTGAACGCATTAGGAGCAAAAATTAATTTTGGAGACAGCCAGCTTCTGTGATTGTAAGTCATAGCTCGAGTGTTGAGTGTCAGAATGTGTATGCTGAGCGGGTTGCCTGGGTAACAGGCATCAAGCTGGTGGATGCAGAGACTGCGCCTCTTGGGGATTCTGGAGATGTGGTTGTTTTGTGTCATCGGTTCTTAGGTTGTACATTTCTCCCTCACCCTGTGCTGTTCCTCCAGCCTGTGCTTTACAGGACCTCAGTTTCTTTGTCCTTAATGAGATAAGCAGACCCCATTTCCATGTGAGCAGCTGGAGGTCTGGGCGTGGCCTCACTGGCATCAGTCCTTCACATGGCACCGTCTGTGGCAAGTCTGCCTTCCTGTCATGTGTGACTTCAGTATCCTTCAGAATCTTAGTATTTTTGTTCTGGCTAGAACATTGTCTTGCACACCTCCTTGGGAGTCATCTATTAAAACAAGCTTGTCCTTGGGAAACTAGAGACAACAAGCAGAAACTGCTACTTTGGTCAGTATTTCAATAACCAGATGAGTAGAAATTGTAGTGCCTTCATGGGTATGCACGACCAAGCAACAGGACATCCCTAGCTGTGTGGGGCCAGGCCCCCTGGAGGGTGCTGTGAGTACAGGACAAGCACCAACCTTCCTATTCTCAGTGGTTCCCAGGGGAGCAAGTGGGCACCAGCCCTGCCCTGCCCTGCCAAACAGCTGGTGTGGGCAGCTGGCAGCTAAGGGGGATGTAGGCATAGGGCCTAGGGGCTGAGTGGGATAGCCCTGGCAACAGGGCCCTGAGGGCTCCCTGCAGGCACAGGGCCAGCCCGGTGGCACAGCCAGATGGGGAAGCAGTGATGATCCCTCATCTCTGCGCTCTACAGAGCAGGGACTGTACCTTTCTTGAGAAAGTATGGGTCCCAGATCCTGTATCCTCTTGCTGCTTTATAAGGGGACAATGACAAGTGGTCTCATTCCTTTCCTGTTCTAAAGAAAAATTTAATCAATGTTGACCTTTTTAAAGAAGAATAATTAGATGTTGCTGGCAATAAAATACCTCGGTTCCCTTCCATTGCTGGCCAGTACATTAGTTTGCTGGTGCTGCTGTAGCAGAGTAGCACAAACTGGGCAACGGAAGTGCATTTCCTCCGGCTCTGGAGGCTCTGGAGACTGAGAGGGGTGTTGGCTGGCCAGCCCTTCTCCTGAGGGTCTGCTTCAAGCCGCCACCCTCACTAGCAGGTGCCTGTGTTCCTGTTCTCATGCCTCCCCACCCCCGTTAGTGTGTCTGTGTCTCCATCTATGTCTCTAGTAAGACGACACCAGTCGCACTGGGTGAGGGCTCCCCTGAGAGCCTCATTTTAATTAATCATCTTTTAAAAGACTCCATCTCCAAATCAGTCATGTTTTGAGGTATTGGTTGAGAACCATTGGCTTAGAGAGATGTGGGGGAGGGATGGCTGGTGATGCTGGAACCCTGTGGCAATGCCAAGACAGGCTGTCCATCAGCCTAGAATGGGCTGTACAGAGTCAGTGCCTGCTCCGTTGGGCAGAGGGGTCTCAAACTTGGAGTACTTGGTAAAACTGGATTCCCAAGCCCCAGCTCTGATCATCCTCTGATCCGCTGGTTGCAAAGGCAGAGAGTAACTTGGGTTCACTCTGCCTCCACGTGACAAAGGGAGGCCCTATCCAGTCATAAGTGACCACCCAAATATGTTAATTTGTCTTATTTCATATACCTACTTGATTATAAAATATCCTTAACTGGTTGTTATGGATTGAATTGCCCCCTCCAAAAACTTCCTATGTTGAAACCCTAACCTTCATACCTCAAAACTGACTGATTTGGAGATGGAGTCTTTAAAAAGGTGATTAATTAAAATGAGGCCCTCAGGGGAGCCCTTACGCAGTACAGCCTGGCCTGGCAAGTGCCCAGAATGGGACAGAACATCACTTATTTGGTGAAAAGCACAAATAACCTTCAGAGTCTTTCTCTCTAATCACCAAATACTCAGCTAGTACTGCTTCTTGATAATACTTTGTATAGAATTTTCTTCTTCTTCTTCTTTTTTTTTGAGACAGAGTCTCATTTTGTCACCCTCAGTAGAGTGCTGAGGTGTTATAGCTCATAGGAACCTCAAGCTCGTATGCTTAAGTGATCCTCTTGCCTCAGCCTTCCGAATAACTGGGACTACAGATGCCTGCCACATGCCTGGCTGGTTTTTCTACTTTTAGTAGAGATGGGTCTTGCTCTTGCTTAGCCTGGTCTGGAACTCCTGAGCTCAGGCAATCTACTCGCCTCGGCCTCCCACAGTGCTGGGATTACAAGCCTCAGCCACCACGCCTGGCAAATTTTCACATCTGTGTGCATTAGGGTACTGGTGTGAAGTCTCCTGCCTGTATCCTCTCATAGGGTGAGTACAGAAGTGTCCCCTCATCTTCAATATTTTTGGAAGACTTTGTATAGAATTGTTATTACTTTCCCTTTAAATGTTTTGTACTGCATTTAAAGACCTGCATATTTTTGTGTGAAAGTTTTCAGGTACAAATTTAAATTCCTTAATATCTGTGTGTGTGCACATGTGTGTAGCTATATATATTTAGGTTGTCTTTTTGTCTTTGAGTAAATTACTGAGAAATTTTAAGAAATTTGTTTATTTAATTTTAGTTGTTGAATGTATTGTTATCACGTTATTCATAATACTCTTTTGTTAGCCTTTTAATGGATCTAGAATTTTTGATAATGTCACCTGTCTCATTCTTAATAGTGACACTTAGTGTCTTTTTAAAAATATTGGTCTGGCTAGAGGTTTGTGAATTTTATTGATCTCAAGGAACTAGCTTTTGATTACGTAGATTTTTCTGTACAGTGTTTTCCTCTTTTAATGTTATTTAATCTTTATTATTTATTTTTCTCTGCTTACTTTGGGCCTCTGTTTTTTCTTTTGCTCAGATTCTTGATTCTTGATTTCTTTTGCTCAGATTCTATATTGACTTTTCTAGGATAGCATTTAGTACTCTAAATCTCCCTCTAGGTACTACTTTAGTGGCCTCTCACCAGGTTTTGTGTGTTTTATTTAATTTCCATTCAGTTCACATTACTTTATATTTCTCTTTTGATTTCTTCTTTGATCCTTGCGTATTTTAGATGTATTTGCTTTCTAAATATTTGGGGATTTCACAGTCACCTGATATAATCCTACCATGATAAGAGAATATATTTTATAAATCTTGAATCCTTTATTTTTTTATTTTATATTTGTTTTTGAGACAGAGTCTCACTATGTCACCCTGGGTAGAGTGCTATGGCATCACAGCTCACAGCAACCTGAAACTTTTGGGCTTAAGCGATTCTCTTGCCTCAGCCTCCCAAATAGCTGGGACTACAGGCACCTCCTGCAATGCCTGGCTATTCCTTGTTGTTGTCATTGTTGTTTGGCAAGCCCCAGGCTGAGTTCAAATCTGCCAGCCCTGGTGCATGTGGCTGGTGCCCTAGCCTCTGTGCTAAAGGCACAAAGCCAATCCGTTAAAATATATTGAGACTTATTTAATGGCTACAGAATGTGTCTATCTTTATAAATATTCTGTGTTCACCAGGAAAGAATAAGTATCTGCTGCATATTCTTGGAGTGATCAATCATGTCGATTGTGATAGATTAGATCAGGTTGGCTGGTGATGTTTTTTCAAGTATTTTAAGTTTTGCTGATTTTATGCCTCTTCTATTAATTATCGAGGCATATGTGTGTCTGTGTGATTGTGGATTTGTCTGTTTCTCATTATAATTCTATTGTTTTTGCTTTACATACTTTGAAATTATTTTATGAGGGAATATGAATATTTAGGGTTGTTATTTCATCTTGATAAATTAAGATCTTTGTTATTACAAAAAATGTTTTCCCTATCCATGGTAATAATCTTTGCTCTGAAATCTACTTGGTTGTTAATATAGCATTTCCAGCTTTCTCTTGACTAGTGTTTGTGCGATATATGTTTTACCATCATTTTATTTGTCACTGATTTGTGTCTTTATATTTAAGATGCATAGCCACATAGAGTTGAGTCTTGCTTTTTTAGCCAGTCTGATAAACCCTTAATTGGTATGTTTAGATAATCTATGTTTACTGTGATTAGTGATGTAGTTGCATTTAAGTGTACCGTCATGTTATTGTTTTATATCTGTGCTTTCTCTTTTTTATTCCCCTTTCCTTCATTTCATATCTTCTTTTGATTTAATTGAGTTTTAAAATATATTCTATTTATATATCCTTTTTTTGGGCTATAATTCTGTTTTGTGATTTTAGTGATGATTATGCCACTAGCTTTGAGTGATATTACACCACATAACCTATAGTTTAAAGTCTTTTATATATATATATATATATTTTTTTTTTTTTTATTGAATGGTAACTATGTACATTAATGCACTTCTAGGGTACAGTGTGGGGTTTTCACATACAATTTGAAACATTTCCATCAAACTGGTTAACATAGCCTTCATGTCATTTTCTTAGTTATTGTGTTAAAATGTTCATATTCTACTCTTATAAAGATTCACTTATACTCTTGTAAGATAAACCACAGAAGTGATCTGTAACTCTTTTTGATCTTGATATTCCCATGCCGTGTTAGAATGTATCAATAAAGGTTTGATTTTTTTTTACATATACATGTGTTTATTTGGTTTACACTTTTGCCTCCTCAAAATTAAAAAGGCTTACCATTTAATAACAATAACAATGTTTAAGATAAGGACTAGAAAAAAAAAAACCTCGTGGATAGTGCCTGTGGCTCAAAGGAGTAGGGCGCCAGCCCCGTATGCCAGAGGTGGTGGGTTCAAACCCAGCCCTGGCCAAAAACTGCAAAAACCCCCAAAAACCTTGTAAAAAATGAACAAATATAAATACCTTTGGAAAAGAAATCAGACGGTTGCTGCAATGAAATATTGAGCAATAATAATAATCATAATGCAAAAAAAGTAACATTCACATTGTCAGATAAAAGTATGTCTATCATAGAATGCTTTGACTCTGAGGTTCAGTATGGAGTCATCAGTTAACATTTTCCCCCAAAGTCTCAAAAAATAGACAACTAATATTTATAAATAAAAACAGAAGATAATTTCAAAAAACAGATCATGCCAAATGTTATAGACAGTAGAAAAAGAAAAAATGCTTCAAATTCATTCTACTTCATCTGGATATACCTGATATTAAAATTGGAGAAAATGTATTATAAAGGGAAATGACAAACATATGAGGATGCAATATCCTAAACAACATAAACAAGTTGAATTAAAAATGATTGTTCAAATAATGTACTTTGGTCAAAATTAAATCCAATTTATGTGAGAATTAGTCACTTTTTTCTTTTCTTTTCTTTTTTGTCTTTTCCTTTCCCTCACCCCCTCCTTCTTCCATGTTATTTTCATTACTGTGATATGGCAAGGATAGCTAGTACCTACCAAATGTCTCTGTCTGCTCTCCCATTCCCCCACTCCCCACTGTGTCATTAATTGTCATTAATTGTCCTCATATCAAAGTCGAATACATAAGATTCGTGCTTCTCCATTCATGTGATTCTTCACTAAGAATAATGTGTTCCACCTCCAACCAGGTTAATACAAATGCTGCAAAATCTCCATTTTTTAAATGGCTGAATAGTATTCCATGGTATACATATACCATGGCTTGCCGATCCAGTCCTGGGTTGAGGGGCGTTTAGGCTGTTTTCACATTTTAGCGATTGTAAATTGAGCTTCTATAAAAAGTCTAGTGCAAGCGTCCTTATGGTAGAAGAGTCTTTTCCTTCTAGGTAGATGCACAGTAATGGGATATTAGGATCAAATGGGAGGTTTAGCTTAGCTTGAGTTCTTTGAGGTTTCTCCATACTTCCTTTCAAAAAGGTTGTATTAGTTTGCAGTCCCACCAGCAGTGTAAAAGCCTTCCTTTCTCTCCACATCTGCGCCAACATCTGCAATTTTGAGATTTTGTGATATGGCCCATTCTCATGGGGGTTAGATGATATCTCAGGGTGATTTTAATTTGCATTTCTCTAATAATTGTGGATGCTGAGCATTTTTCCTATGTTTGGTAGCGATTCTTAAGGTTTGATATTTTTTGTTAATGTTAAGCCAACTCTGCATTACCACTTTGATTGTGACTTTTTCTTTACACATTGTTAGATTCTTATGCTGTTTTGTTTTAAATTTTCCACATCTATGTTTATTTTTTATTTTTTCACACCTATGTTTATAAGTGAGACTTGCTTTTCATTTTCATTTTCCTAATGATCTTGTCAGTTTTGACATAAAGTATGTACTAGTCTCAGAAAATGCATTGGAGGGCATTACTTCTTTCTATTCTGGGGGAGAGTTTGTACAAGATTGGAATTGCCTGTTCCATCTGGTTCTGTTATGTTTTTATAGACAGGGGACTATTTTTTTTTGAGACAGTCTCACTCTGTTGCCTTGGGATTGAGTGATGTGATGTCATCATAGCTCACAGCAACCTCAAATTCTTGGGCTCAAGCAATCTGCTTGCCTTAGCCTCCTGAGTAGCTAGGAATATAGGCACCCATCACAACCCCCAGCTAATTTTTCTATTTTTAGTAGAGACAAGGTATTGCTCTTGCTCAGGCTGGTCTCAAACTCCTGAGCTCAAGCAATCCTCTTGCCTTGGCCTCGGAGAGTGTTGGGATTACAGGGATGAGCCATCGTGTCTGGCCAGGGAGGGGAGTTTTAAACTATTGACTTAATTTTCTCAGTGGTTATAGGCTGAGTTGAGTTTTCGGCTTTTTTTGAAGCCAGTTTTGGTAAGTTGTGTTTTTCAAGGAATACATCCATTTCATCCACATTTTCAAATTCATTGTCATAAAGTTAATCATTGTATTCTTTCATCTGTTAAAATCACTGTTTATTCTCTTGTCCATTGCTAATATTATTTTCACCTTTTCTCTTGATTAGTCTCATTAAAGGTTTTGCCTTTTTTATTATACCTTTTGGGGAATGATTTCCGGCTCTTTTGATTATATTGAAAGTATTTTTGTTTTCTATTTCATCAATTTCTGCTCTTTGTCTTTTTCATTCTGCTATCTTTAGGTTTATTCTCTTGGTCTTGTTCTAACTTTTCATTTGGATGCTTAGCTCATTAATGCTTAGCCTTTTCCTTCTAGTCTAACATAAGATTAAACAAATAATAGCTTTATGATCTATAATTCACATTCCAAACAATTCGATCATTTAAAGTGTACAATTGAATATGCCGTCCCTCCTTATCTTGCCTCTACTATCCCTCCATTGCTTATCAACCGTGATTCTAATTTCTATCTCTATAGATCTCTAGATATCTCATATAGCATAAAAAGTTTCCCTTGAACCCCCAGATCATAGGTTTCCCTTGAAAGACTGTTGTACTTAATCCAAAAAAAGTTGACATTTACTATTTTTATCATTAGTTTTCAGTATGTTAAAATTTCTATTATGCTTCATTTGTAACCATAAATTATTCAAAAGCCTATTTTAAAATTTCAAACACATGGGATTTTAATGTTAATCATTTTATGTATTTCTAGTCTAAAAGCATTTTGGTCAAATAAAGTAATCTTTATGATAATGATTCTTGGAAATTTGTTGAGATCTTCATTGAGATATGGCCAAGTCATGATTTATTATT
The DNA here is from genome assembly GCA_963574575.1 of Galagoides demidoff. Classification (NCBI taxonomy): domain Eukaryota; kingdom Metazoa; phylum Chordata; class Mammalia; order Primates; family Galagidae; genus Galagoides; species Galagoides demidoff. Next base: position 11,760 of record CAUYQV010131299.1, read on the forward strand.
GTAAATGTTTTATGTATATTTAAGAAGAAAGTGTATTCTCCTATTATGGGATACAGGATGCAAAACTGTTCCATCACCACAAAGATATCACTTGGGCTACCCCCTTTCTAGTTACACATACTACAGTCTATCAGCCCTAACCTCGGGAAATCATTAATCTGTTCCCCATCTGTATATATATATACATATATATATATTTTATTTTTAAGAATGTTGTACAAGGAACTGAATAGCAAAAAGTAAAAAACAAAACCCAGGTAATCTCATTAAAAAGTGGGTGAAAGATCTCCTCAAAAGAAGAGCTACAAATGGCTTACACATATATAATAAAAAGTCTCAACATAATTAGTCATCAGAGAAATGCAAATTGAAACCACAATGAGATATGATCTCACCCCAGTTAGAAAGGCTCTTTTATATATATATATATTTATAAAAAACCCAAACATAACAAATGCTGGTAAGGATGAAGAGAAAAGAGAACTCATAGAACCCGACTGGTATGAATGAAACTTAGTGCAGCCATTATGGAAAACTATATAGAGATTTCTCAAAAAACTAAAAATATTCTAAAAATAGAACAACTATGTAATCCAAAAATCCTATCCCATTACTGAGTTGTTATTTTTTTAATGGAAATCAGTATATTAATAGGATTTCTTCATCCATGTTTATTGCAGCACTATAGACAATAGACAAGTTAGGGAATCAACTTAAGATCCTGGATAAAGAAAACATATCATATACACACAGTGGACCATAGACTATTATGACAGGATTTCTTGCTTTTTCATGGACAAATGATCTTATATATATGTATATATGTATATATATATATATACACTATATATATATAAAACCCAAACATAAAAAATGCTCGTAAGGATGAAGAGAAAAGAGAACTATATAATATATATACTGCATATACTTTATATATACTTTAGAAGAGTAAAGAGAACTATAGTATAAAAATACTATATGTAACTATATATATAGTATATATAATGTACATATAGTATATGATGTATATGTAGTATATATACTATATATACATATAGTGTATATATACTATACTATATATGTTATATATACATACTATATATGCTATAGATACTACAGTATATATATAGTACTATATATTGTACTATATATACTATGTATATATACTATAGTAAATATAGTACATACAGTATATAGTACCATGTATACTACTATACATACCATATATATACTATACATATACTATATGTACTATATACACAATATATAGTATATAGAGACTATAGTATATAGCCTATACATATAGTCTATTATACTATAGTATTTAGTCTATATAGTATAGCATACATACTATATATATACTTTATATATACTTTAAAAAGCTTATATTCAGTTCTATTCATAATAGTCTATATAGTATAGTATATACTATATATATACTTTATATATACTTTAAAAAGCTTTTATTCAGGGTGGCCCCTGTGGCTAAAAAGAACAGGGTGTCAGCCCCACAGACCAGAGGTGGCAGGTTCAAACCCAGCCGCAGCCAAAAAAATAAATAAATAAATAAAAGCTTCTGTCCATGGGATCCACTTTTTAAGCTTCAACATATGACTGAGAACATGCAACTATGTTTATCTGTCTGGCTTATTTCACTTAACATAATGACCTCCAGTTCATTCAATGCTATTGCAAATGACAGGATTTCATGCTTTCTCATGGCCCATTAATATAATACATATATCAGAGTATTTATATAGTATACTATATATACTATACATGTACTATAAATATACTACATATATTTGCAGTATATACATAGTATATAGTATATATAGTAAATATATAGTCCATAATATATATATATATACTGCAAATATAGGTAGTATATATATTATATACTGCATATATAATATATATACTATATACTGCAAATATATGTTGTATGTATTTGTAATATGTAGTATATATAACTATATTGATAGTATATAGTATAGTATACTATATACTATACTATCTATATCATTTACATATACAATAATATATGTACTATATATATACTATATACTACAATATATACTATATACTAGTATATAGTATATAATATATAGCACTATATATAGAATACTATATATACTATATAGTATAACACATATACATCATATATATTATGCATATATCTACTATATAAACACCATATATACTACACGTATATATACTATATACACACCATATATATTACACACATATATACTATAGTGTAATATATACTACATATTGTATATACTAGATATACACCATATATATTATACATATACCATATATACTACATATAATACCATATATACGATACAGTATAGTATACTATGTATTATACCATAATATACTATATATACTATACCATATATACTATATTTATGCATGTATATAGTACAATATACTATTATACTATATTACACTATAGTATTCACTATATATAGTGTATAGCGTATACATAGTGTATATATAGTATAGACACTATATGCATATATAGTATATATACTACATATACATTATATACTATATACTATTTATGTATAGTCTATATTCTATAGACTATATAGAATGAATATATATGCTGTATATATAGTATAGTATACTATATATGCTATACTATACTGTATAGTATATGTATACTCTCTGTATAGCTATGTTGTATATATATACTGTATAGTATTGCATACTATGTATACTATAGTATAGTATAGTATATAGTATATATACACTATAGTATTGTATAGTGTATATGTATACATATACATAGTATAGTATAGTACTGTATATATATTTATATAGTATATCATATATAGTATATATGTATATCATAATATAGCATATGTATACTGTGTATATATCTGTATAGTATATATATTGTATACTATATATGCTATAGTATAGTATATATACTATATATACACTACAGTATAGTATATAGTATACATATACTATAGTATAGTGTATATGTATACATAGTATAGTAAGTATAGTATACTATATACCATATAGTATATATCTAATATATCCTATAGTTTACTATGCTTACTATAGCATAGTATATAGTGTATATATACTATATATACACACTATAGTATAGTATACATATACTATACTATGGTGTATATGTATATGTATACGTTACATAGTATAGTAAGTATATGTATATGTATGTATACATAGTAGAGTGTATATAGTACATACTATATATATACTATACCATATATGGTATATATACTGTAGTATAGTATATATATTTGTGTAGTGTATATATATAGCATAAGTATATATATTATAGCATAGTATATAGTATAAATATACCAAGTGTGTACTATATATAGACTAAGTATACTATATGTACTATGTATATATATAGTACTTACTATATATACTAGTATATACTATACTATCCTGTACTATAGTATATACTATATACTATTATACTATACTATACTGTATATAGCATATATTATATACCAGTATATACTACATAGTATATGATATGTATACTGTAGTATATATATATATATATATAAAGTATGCTATATATACTAAGTATACTATATGTGCTATATATACTAAGTATATATACCTATACTATAGTATAGATATAGTACATACTTAGTATATTTATAGTATAAGTATATATATGTATCTACTATAGTATATTATATAGTATATATATTGTAAATATGTACTATATATACTCTACTACATATATGCTACATATAGTATAGTATACTATAGTTTTTATATGCTATAGTATAGTATATATGGTATAGTATATTATACTGTGTATGTATATGTATAGGTATACATAGTATAGTACATATAGATATATGTATATGTATACATAGTGTAGTGTGTATATATATATTTACTAATTATGTACTATATATCCACTATATATGTGGTATAGTATATATATAGTATGGTATAGTATATATACTATGGTATAGTATACTATATATACTATTGTATAGTGTACTTTATATAGTATACTATAGTACAGTATATATACTGTAGTATAATATTATAGTATAGTATAATATATATACAATATAGTATATATATCTTAGTATATTATACTATATATAGTATAGTATATGTATACTAAACATGTACTATATATATACTATATATATACCTTATATACTGCAAACATATGTATATGTATTTATAGTATATATATATTTAGTGTATATACTATGATATATTTATTATATCATTTAGCCATGAAGAAGCATGAAATCCTGTCTTTTGCAACAGTATGGAATGAACTGGAGGTCATTATGTTAAGTGAAATAAGCCTGGCACATAAATACAACTGCATGTTCTCACTCATTTGTTGGAGGTTAAAAAGCTGATCACATGAGCAGAAGCTTTTTTTTTTTTTTTAGACTGTGCCTGTGTTTGAACCTTCCACTCTTGGTATATTGGGCCGGTGCTCTACTCTTTTTGGGCACAGGGGCTGCCCTGAAGAGAAGCTTTTCAAAATGTTTTTTTGAGCATAACCTTTTAAAAAGAAGATAGACCAATAACCAATAAACTTTGGGAAAAATGATTAATGTGAATCATCAGAGAAATGCAAATCAAAAGCACAATGAGATGTCACCTAACCCCAGTGAGAATATATTTCATTAAAAAGTACTAAAACAATGGATGCTGGTGTGTGATGCAGAGAGAAAGAACACTTATACACTGTTGGTGGAACTGCAAACAAGTATAAATTCCAATGAAATATTCTAAATTTTTTTTAAAAAGTGGATCTCATGAAAGTAGAGATCAGAATGATAGTTATTATAGGATTAGAAGGGATGGGAAGTTGTGAAGCAATGTTGGTTAATGGGTGCAAACTACAGTTAGATATAGTGTTTGATAATATAGTAGGGTGACTGTAGTTAATGGCAATACATTGTATAATTCAAAATAGTTAGAAGAAGAGATTTGAAATATTCCCAACACAAAGTAATGATAACTAATGAAAGTAATGGATATCTTAAACACCCTGATTTGATCATTACACATTGTAGGCATGTATTGAAATATCACATATACCCTATAAATTTGTACAATTACTGTGTATCAGTAAAAAGTAAAGCTTAAAATGGAAACAATGGAATCCTACGGTATGTGACTCTTTGAGATTTATTTTTTTACTCAGTATAAGGCCCCTGAGATCCATCAAGTTGTTGTGTGAACATCAATAGTTCATTTCTTTTTATTGATTATTAGTATTCTATGGTATGAATATAACACACTGTATTTAACCATTCATCTATTATTTATCTTTAATAATGCTCTCTATCTTAAAATCTGCTTTGTCTCATATTTATTTGGTTTTCCTGATTCCCTTTTGGTTAGTGCTTGCGTGGTACAACTTTTTACATCCTCTTGCTTTCTAAGTTTCTGCATGCTTATTCTTTAGCACGTAGCTATAATAGATTTTAAAAATCTGACCATATCTTTTAACTAGTAAATTTAGCCATTTTCACTTATTGTGAACACATTTGAACTATGTACTTCTGTTTTTATTGCTTTTGTGATGCTTCATTCTTCTTATTTTTCACCTTCTGTATTCAAAATATGTTTTTCTTATGCATTGTTTTCTTTACTGCTTTAGACATTATTCACTTTGTTGCAATTATTTTTTAGTAAGCACTCTGGAAATTTTACCATTCATATTTAACTGAAGCCTAATCACTATATTATCAATACATTAACAATAGGTAAGAACTCCAACTACAATTAACTTGGACTGATCAAAACTCATGTTCTTAGGTATGCTCAAAATCTATGATTCCTTGTTGTAGTACTTCAGTACCACCCTCAGACCTAAGTCATTTTCCTATTTCAAAATATGAATCACAAAGGGGGCATATGAGACAAATTGCTGTTTTCAAAAAGTCTCAAGAGTTTCAAGATTTTCCAGATCACTTATTTTGGTTACCAGTGTTCTTAATTTCACTAAAGAAACCTGACAAAGTGGTAAATTCAACTGTTATTATAATTAAGTGATAGATGAGGCCAATTTCTAAACTCATTATTGAGGAGGTTTCAGTCTGACAGCTTTAAGTGGAAAAGGATTCTTGGAGTAGGATTCCTTAATTACTCTATTTTATCCTTTACATTAAATTCCACATTGAAGCCTACTCATTGTTTTCTCTGGATGTTGTTCAGTGTCCTTAGAAACAAACTTCTGATCTCACTCAATTCCTCTTCCCCAAGAAATTGTTCTATAGGAGCAACTACCTTGTTGCCTGGAACTTGGTGTCAGAGAGAAAGTACTCTCAGTTAATTGTAGGCTATTAGTTTTAAACCTCAGAGTGTGGAAGGAAGTATCATTTGCACTTTGCCTACCTCAATACAGTGTCATGGCTTCAGCCTAGCTCATGGCAACCTCAAACTCCCGGGCCCAAGGGATCCTCCTACCTCAGCCTCCCAGGTAGCTGGGACTACAGGGGTCTGCCACAACATCCAGCTAAATTTTCTATTTTTAGTAGAGACAGAGTCTTGCTCTTGCTCAGGTCTCAAACTCCTGATGTCAAGTGATCCTCCCTCCTCAGCCTCTGACATTGCTAGAATTATAGGCATGAGCCACTGCTCCTGGCCAGCCCTTGTTTTCTTGAGACTCATTGCTTACCACCGCCTTTTTTGGCCTTACTCTTAGTGTGCATTTTGCTTAAGCACAAAGAGAGAATTTAAGGAAAGATATTGTGGTAATATCTTAAAAGTGATGGAAAAGGTGAATAACCTGGCCTGATAAAAGGTGGAAACGACTACAGTTCCAGAGACCCCGAGAACAGCAATTTGTGTCACTTCATCCTTGTGCTCTGCCACTAATGCGACAGTCTTGTGTTCTCAGTCTGGATTTATCGGGTCATATTCTTTTACAAAAAGAGAATAGGACTTCTTCCTGATCTAGTTTTTTACCTAAATCTCTAAATTAAAGCAAGGAAAAGAACATCATTTAGTGCAAAGATAGTTGTGAAAACTGTACCACTTCACTCATGCCCTGGACACACAACATAAAAGCTGAAAGCTACATAGCACAGGATGTCTAAAGAATGTTTCGATAGTCACATTTCAGAAATAATAGAACGATACATAATTGTGACTCAATTCCTGGTGCTTATTGTTATTATTTTGCTAAGTTACATCTTTCAATGAACTACTCTTTTAAGTCTCAGTCACACCTGGACTATGCTTTTGTTCTTGCACATGTGATGTGATTTAAAGCAACCCTCCCTTACACACCCCCACTTTTGAAAATGACATATTTGCCTATTGTATGATTCTTAGCTCACTCATTAGGTCAGACTACACAGCTCTGTAGGGGGATATGTTTCACCTGAAAGAGATGGAAATTTCCACTGTTAATCAGAGCAAAGGAAGCTGTGGTTGGATTATCTGAATAGCTGGAATCAAGCCAAGAAATGCTGATCCATCTATCTTGCATATATGAGCTCAAATGCTAGCTCTATTTCACCCAGAAAAACATATCACTTTTTCAGGACTGACATCTTTTCAGTTTCTTTTTAGTAGGGCTTAAAAATACTCGGGTCTAGCCTTATCCAGGGTCATCTTGTTACTACAGCAACAGTATTCTTTATTAAATAGTCACAGGCACAGTGTCATATGGGTTGCAATGGTCTCAGTTGATCTTAAACTGAGTATGCTCAACATTAGGCCCTAGGGTTCTATATCAATTCTCCTCTAGAAGGAGAAAAAGAAAACAGAGGCCACCCTCTTCATTATTATCATCACCACTGATCTCTTCAGAAAAATCTTCAAGTATTATAAATTGTCAAGCTTATGGTTGTGGATGCAAGCTTTCCAAAATTCCAATTTTACTTGAAAGCTCAAATTTTATTGTTGGTGACAAATACTGTTAGTTGTTTTCTTTGAAGCCTCACTTCATTTATTTTTAAGAAAATGTCTGCTAAATACCCAAGTCTGAAGCACCATAATTTTACAGTCATTCTTCAAGTAATATGATGTTCCATAAAAAAGCAGCTAATTCAGTGCACAATTCTTATGATTCTGCAAGTATTTTCCTTAGACACAACCATTGTCCTAAGCTATCCCATAGAAGTGCTTTGTGCATACTTCCTATTTCATCGCACAGAATAGTAAAAAGGCATGCATTCAAACACTGAGATTTGATAAAAGTTATACAGTAGAACCTCCATAGTCAACCACCTCCCTATATTGACTGAATTTTCATAGTACAGAAGGCCTAGTTCCTTATGTTGACCACCTCCGTATGTTGACCAGTCTGTTACAGTCCCTTGGGTGATCAACTTACAGAGGTCTACTGAACATTTTTTTTACAGTTTTTGGCCAGGGCTGGGTTTGAACCTGCCACCTCTGGCATATAGGGCTGGTGCCCTACTCCTTTGAGCCATAGGTGCCGCCCGGTTTACTGAATTTTTATAAATGAGGATGTTATTAAGGATATTTTAAAATAACACTGGATTAAAAATTTTTGTCTGTAGCTGTAAATAATGCAATCACCACTAGTATAGTTTGGGGACACTGCATTAATGTGTGCTAAGGAAACAGCAATTTTTCTTACCATTGCTTTTGCACCATCACTGTAAATGTCAACCCAGTGAAAACAGCAAATAACATGTCAGCATTGTTTTAAAAATAGTTTTGACCTTATACTTTCAGGGACCTGCAGTAGTCCAGGGACTGCATGTTGAGAACCAGTGATGTACGATATGATTCCAATGCTATGTAAAACATGTACAGATATGTACAAAAATAAACCTCTGAAAGAATTTTCACCCAAATTCAATTGTGTGAACCTTTTTGACTGATGCCACAGGCCTTTCCATACGGTAAATGTTTTGTAAAATTTATTTTTAATAGACAAAAATTGCATATATTTGGGATATGAGATACAAGTTGATGTTTATATAGATAGCCAATTAACATATGTATTATCTCAGATAGTTCTCACATTTTATAGTTAGAACACTTAAAATCTGTTCTCAGCAATTTTCAAGTACATAATATATCGTTATGAACTGAATTTACCATGCTGTACAGTATATTTCTTAGTTTTTAACAGTTGTATAGTATTTTACCTCATGAACATACTGTCTATTGTTTGGCCAATTTCATAATATTAGACATTTAAGTTGCTTCTGATTTTCCTTTCTTAGAAACAGTGTTGAAATGAACAGCCTGGTATATTCTTATGGGTACAATTATTTCATTATTTTCTTAGGGAAAAAAACCTACAAGTGGAATACTTGGCTGAAGGACAGGTAGATATTTCAAACTTCTTATAAATATTTCCAAATTGCTCTCCAGATAAGTTGTATCAATATATAATGCCGGTCTACACCTTTTCTTTCCATTTTTTTTTCTTTGAGACACAGTCTCCCTCTGTTGCCCTGGGTAGAGTGCTATGGTGTTATAACTTACAGCTACCTCAAACTCTTATGCTCAAGAGCTCCTTTGGCCTCAGCCTCCTGAGTCGCTGGGACTACAGGCACCCACCACAATGCCCAGCTAATTTTTCTGTTTTTAGTAGAGATGGGGTCTTGCTCTTGCTCAGGCTAGTCTGGAACTCCTGAGCTCAAGCAATCCACCTGCCTTTGCCTCCCAGAGTGCTAGGATTACAGGGGTGAGCCCCCATACCCAGCTCCACCTTTTCAGCATGATTTCCTCCCAGGGCTCCCTATTTCTATCCTTGCAACAGCCTGCCATATACTTACGCAAACATTTTTGTGAGAGGTTTTGAGAAAGCAGGCTGGGTTTGGAAAATCCCTGGGACTCCCCTCAATGTCTATTTTCATTGCACCACTGTGCCAGAGAGGGAAGGAAGGTACACCTGCTCTTAAGTGAATTGTGTATGGGGTCCCCTAAAGGCCTCACCACTCCTCCTCTTCTAAAAGAAGGCTGACCCACCACACCCTTAAATCTACAGAACCAACCAGTGCTCTTATCTGAGAGTTATTCTTTCTGCCAAACTGCTTTTGCTCGTTTCAAACGGTGACTCAGTTTGGTGTTACTGTCTCCACAGTTGCCCCTAAAAGGGAGCCTTTTCCTGTTAGGACCTACATGGAGTCACACAGTTTTCTCTTTTTGTTGACCCACAAACAAATGTCAAGTGGTAGATCTTGATCCTTTTCTTTTTTTTTTTTTTGTAAGTCTCTTATTTCTATCATACCATAACAGCTTCTTTCCTCATCACCCCATTTTTGTCCCACAGCTTCTCATGCTTGATTTATTCTAAATTTTTTTTTTTTGCAGTTTTTGGCTGGGGCTGGGTTTGAACCCACCATCTCCAGCATATGGGGCCAGCGCCCTACTCCTTTGAACCACAGGTGCCACCCATTATTCTAACTTTTTCTTTTTTACAGAGCCTCAAGTTGTCATCCTGGGTAGAGTGTCCTGGCATCACAGCTCACAGCAACCTCCAACTCCTGGCCTCAAGCAATTCTCCTACCTCTGCCTCCCAAGTAGTTGGGACCACAGGCTCCCACCACAACGCCCTGCTATTTTTTGGTTGCAGCTGTCATTGTTCGGCCCAGGCTGGATTCGAACCTGCCAGCTCAGGTTTATGTGGCTGGCACCTTAGCCGCTTGAGCCAGAGGCGCCGAGCCCATTATTCTAACTTTTTAAAGAGTGTCCTCGTTTCCAGTCTCCAACCCTGGCCACCCCAACTCCAATACATCTTGCATATTTCTACCAAATTACTTTTCCTTTTGTGAAAAATGTCCAAGGACTCCCAAAATATGATGGGATAATGTTTCACTATTTCAGCTTGGGATCAAGTATCTTCCTCAAACTTTCCTCACTCTGGATTTTCACCTTTTTTTGTTGTTGGTGTTGCAGTTTGGCCTGGCCCCATATACCACTATCCTCGGTATATGGGGCCAGCACCCTACCAGCTGAGCCACAGGCGCCGCCTGAATTTTCACCTTTTCCTCTCATCACTCCTTAGCCCATGTTTTCTATTCTAGGACAACTGGTTTCTTTCCTATCACAGGAGCAGATTTTTCACCTCCATGCTTTTCCAAAGCAGTTTTTCTTTGTTTTAAAATACTATACAACTGTTCAAAAACTAAGAGATATACCATACAGCATGGTAAATACAGTTGATAACAATGTAACAATATATCATGTAATTGAGACATGCCTTTCCTATCACAGGAGCAGATTTTTCACCTCCATGCCTTTTCAAACCAGTTTTCCCTCCTGGAATGCCCTTCTACACTGTCTTTAAGGGCTCCGCTTAAATGTGCCCTTAAGTTTGAAGCTTTCTCAGCAAGCTCTGTTTTATTTAACCAGATAGTATATATTTGACAATGAGCACATGCCAGCATTCTGTTAGTAATCCTTTTGTATTTGTGTATCTTATCTCTCCAGCTAGATTTTAAATTCAAGCACTAGAACAATTTTTTGTCAGTTGAAACATACAACTTTATTGATGATATACAAATAAAATCTTTGGTGGATAAATTCAAGTGGAAACAAATAATAGAAGAGTAGGCCATTCATGATGGACAGGTTCACTGTCAATTCACAGAGGAATCAGTAAAAATATTTCCATCCAAGCAGCACAACCAAAGTCACAAATGTGTTTTCAGTACAAGAGGACTATTTATTTGGTATTCATAAAATGGTTCAGCTTAAAGCAGGTGACTGTCACAGATAACATCACTTTGGATGATACATTATTCAAAACTGGCAGCTGAAAGGATCCCTTTACTATATGAGCAAGGGGGAAAGTAGTAACTTTCAATTTTCAATGCCTCCAGACTTCAAAACCAAGACATTTCTTCAATTCTTTTGAAAGCACATAGCCAGTCAGAATTTGTTCACTAGTTTTATAACTTTCACTTTCACCAAGAGGTCATGGTGATTTGCTAAGGCTCGAATTTTCTTAACGCACACTCCAGATGTAGTACATAAGTAGAAAAGGGAACCTTTATTGAATTCTCTGTAGTTGAACACTTCTGCTCTGAGATTGTCATAGATGATCTCAAATAGAGTAAGAGCATTAATAAGAATTTCTGATTCCACATAAGAATTATAGAGGGAACTAAATGATGCTGGCACTTGGGTACTGAGAAGCTTTTTGAGCATATCTGGATTTTCAGCAAAATTCGAAAGTATTTTCAATATCTCAACCTTGATTTTTCCACCTCCCTGAGATAGCAAACGGAAGAAGTTTGCAATGGAATTGACAAGCAGGTGCTGGTAGTCATTAGTAATAGTCATGTTTGTTAAAAATTTCAGTCCAACTACCTGTACTGCTGAGTTCAGGTTAGAAGCCATAATATCATCCATCACTTTGTTCATGTATATCTGAAGCCAGCCCTGATTTTCATAATTCTCACTCAGGTTATTCATGGCCATTAAGGCTTTTTCCTTAATATGAGGATCAGTTTTGTTGATCATGTTTGCAATAATTGGGAGGCCTCCCAATTTGCGAATTGTCTCTTGATTACATGAATAATTGGCATTGTTGCTCAGAGTGAGTAAAGCTACCTGCTGGATGAAAGGATCATCTGATTTCTGAAGCAAGGCAAGGACTTTCCTGAGATCTCGAACACCCAGAATCTCATCAATTTCATAAGGAAAGGGGCGCTTCTGCATGGTAACAGGTCGTTTACCCCTCCCTCTACGCTGGGTCTCAGGCTCAGAGTCTGAATCTGACTCTGTGTCAGTCCATCCGGACTCCCCTTCCTCAGAGTCAGGGACTTCTGCCAGAAAGGCTTGTCCCCCATTAGCAGAGGCTGCAGCAGCTGCTGCAGCCCCATCTCCAGGGCGGAAGCCCATTCCTAGTTCATCTACTTCCACCTTGTTTTTCTTGCCCTTCCCCTTTCCCCCATTCCGGGACCTGGTTCCACCCTTGGCTCCACCTTTGGGTACAGCTCCAGCTGCTGCCCCAGCCTTAGGTATAGCTCCTGTATGAGCCCCAGGGGTTGCTTTCTTGGCAGCTGCTGCTCCAGGAACTGCCACTGTCCTAGGGCACCCTGAAGTCCCAGGAGCCTCTGCAGCCCCAGTCAGTGCAGCTACCCCAGTAGGTGCTGTTAACCCAGTTGGTGCAGCTGCCCCAGTAGGTACTGCTACCCTAGTCGGTGCAGCTGCCCCAGTAGGTGCAGGTACCCCAGTAGGTGCTGTTAACCTAGTAGGTGCAGGTACCCCAGTAGGTGCTGCTACCCTAGTAGGTGCAGGTACCCCAATAGGTGCTGCTACCCTAGTAGGTGCAGGTACCCCAGTAGGTGCTGCTACCCTAGTAGGTGCAGGTGCCCCAGTAGGTGCAGGTACCCCAGTAGGTGCTGCTACCCTAGTAGGTGCAGGTGCCCCAGTAGGTGCAGGTACCCCAGTAGGTGCAGGTGCCCCAGTAGGTGCTGCTACCCTAGTAGTTGCAGGTGCCCCAGTAGGTGCTGCTACCCTAGTAGTTGCAGGTGCCCCAGTAGGTGCTGGTGCCCCAGTAGGTGCAAGTGCCTTAGTAGGTGCTGGTGCCCCAGTAGGTGCTGGTGTCCCAGTAGGTGCAAGTGCCTTAGTAGGTGCTGCTGCCACAGTAGATGCTGCTGCCCTAGTAGGTACAGCTGCCCCAGTAGGTGTTGTGGGCATGGGAGCCTCAGCTGCTTCAGAAGGTGCTGGCACTCCTGGAGCCCCTGCCACCTCAGTAGGCACTGCCACCCTAGGAGCCTCAGCTGCCTCAGTGGGTGCTGCCCCCTCAGTAGGCACTGCTGCCCCAGGACCTTCTGCTGTGCTGGGGGCTTCTGCCACTTTGGGAGTCCCTGACATTGCAGGGGCCTCTGCAGCTGTGGGAGCCTCTGCCACCCCAGAAGGTGATGCAATTGCAGAAGCCACTGCATCCCTGACTTCTGATTCAGCCTTAGGGCCAACCCTGGGCACATCTGCCTCCTGGGCCTGACTTCTTGCCCCACTCTGAGCCTCAGCACTGGGTACAGCTGGGGTCAATGCTTCAGCTCCAGCCACGTCCAGAGCAAAAGCTTCATCCTGGCTCCTGTTCTCTGTCCCAGCCTGGACTGGGGTTGGGGGACTGAATCCTGGCCCAAGGTCAATTGTGAATCCAGCCCTTAGCCCTGCTCTAGCCCTGACTCCAGTCCCAGCCATAGCCCGGTTCTTGGACTTGACCATTCTCTTCTTTGTCTGGTCTCTTCCCCTGGTGTATTTGTAGACACAGTACCAGGCACCAGCTCCGATCACTATCCCCGCCGCTACGCAGCCAGCATCCCGAACTCGGCTCATGGTAGAGATGGGGTGATTTTCTGATCCAGGGTGTAGAACTGGCTTGCCCAAGTAGATGTGTGCTCGTCTGGCCAAGGTTATTCAGCTCAGGCTTGCAAGTTCTGCAAGAGGCTGCAAGCCAAGCAGGACCTAGGGATAAAGGATAAAATTAAATCTAAGGGTTCTGGCTCACTTCTTTGTGTCTAACCAGGGCTACTTAAAGGAGAGTTTGGAAACACATGGCTCAGTGGGCAGGCTCGCACCCAGATACAGGTGCCAAGGCCTGCAGTTTGCTGATTCAAAGGCCTAGTTGGTCAGCAACATTTTCAGTACCTTCAACCCTAACCTGCCTTACCAATGCCAACACCTACAACTTCCCAGCACTAAGTCAGGGGTGGGGGGCATGAGATGCAGTAAAGACATAGGGAAAGCAGATGGAGAGCAGGAAAAACAGTGGAGATCTCAGGTTCTGCTTTGATGCCCCAACCTCCACTCCAAGGTCACTACATCGTATTCATGCACATACCAATCTCCTGGGATCAGGAGCAATTTTCTCTTTTCTTGTACTTGAACAAAGCACCAAAGGCAGACAAACCTGTGGACAGATCATAGAAAGGGCATTTTTGAGCCATTGGTGGATGAACTGCCATTTCTTTCCTGATTTGAACCCTTTTTGGGTCAAAAGTTTCCTTTTCTCAAGGCTCCTCTTTTCCTCCTACCCTTTCCTTTTCCAACTATTAACTAAGAAGATGGATGCCACGCCCCTTTCTCTGCATCACCAAGCAAGGGCCCGGGTCAAGAGTGTCTTTTAAACCCAGAGAAGATGCAGTAGGAGGAACCTCTGGTCCCGCCCTCAGCTCTAGTTTCAGCCACACCCACACCAGTGTTTCCCAGACAATTCCCGCCCCCAACACTCACCTCGGAGGATTTAGAGCTGCTTCTCTTTCCTTCACTTTAGAGCTTCATCCTAAAGACAGACTGAAGGGCATAAACGTAGACTGCAGACCGTGAAGACTGAGAACCTGGTGGATGGATCAGCACCCGGGACAGGAGTCCCAGTCATTCCCTTTTAGTATCCGCAGATCATAACGTCAACCAATTCTACCTATCAATTCCCTCAACTCTTCTCACCCCTCCCTTCCCACTCCAACCCCCAGTCCTGCGCAAGCTCCTTATTCGACCCCTCCTTCCTCTTTGCCCCTCCCCGTCCGCCATTTCTCCCAGACACACCGCCACACCCCTTTTCCTGCACCGAAATGGGAGGGGGCGGGGCGAGAGTGCAGCGAAAGCTGTATGGGAAGCAGCCTGCGAGATTCCTGCCAAACAGTTTATCGTCCCCCCTCCTAGGAGTACCCGTCCTTCAGTCCCCATCCCCCAGGCCAGCATTAACCTGCAGTAGTCTGCAGAAAAGGAGCCCCATCGTCTGCCTTTTTGGTTGGTGTCAGGGTCGTTATTTTCCACGGTATCTCCGCTCCGGGCTCTGACTTCTATTCCCCCCCGCCCCAAATTCCCTGATAACCGCCATTTCGCCCTCCTGCATACCAGAACTCCTTTTCTAGGACTGAAAAGACTGGGGGTGAACAGTTGTGTGGGCCGGAGGTATCTGGAAAGCCATCTGGGAGTTAGGGGTTTAATACCAAATTCTTTTAGGGTCCCCCCCCTCCTGCGAAGCCCAGACAACATCAAGCCCTCTGTCTCTCCAACACTGGTTGGCACACCCATTTCCCAGTACCTTCAAAGGGCAGGGGGCGGGCCGGGGGAAGGGAGGTTGAGGGGGTGAGAGTAGTGGGAGATGTCTGCAAAGTGAGGGTGGGACTGAACATTCCAGATTGTTTCCAAATTGTGTTCGCCCCCAGGTCACCTTTTGCCGGCCTCCCCGCTGGCCCTTATTTGCGCTGCCACGTTTATTTCTCTTTTCTCCTCCTCTCAAAGCAAGACGGGATGTGGGGTGCGGGGCCTGAGTGTCAAAAATAAAACCAGAAAACACTGCCTGCAAGAGGCAGTATGCGTATTCTCAGTAAAGTCTATCAGTCTTTTCGTTCCCCCTTCCCTCCTCCCCACCGCCCACTAATATGAGCTGTGTCTGAGTTCCTTGAGTCTGGAAAGCCGACCAGGAGCTGGGGAGGCGGGGGTGCCCAAGGTCTCGGATGCCCGCATCCCTAACGTACCGCTATGCAGGGGGCCCAGGTCGTGCCCACCCTCGCACCCACCTGCCCGGATCTGGGGGGATTTTTGTCCTCCTCCTCCTCCTCCTCCTGCTCCTCCTCCACCTTCTCCTCTTCCTCTCTTGGGTTAAACGCAGGGCAGTGCGCAGCGCGATAGAGTTGGTACCCAGAGGAGGACGGAGAACTGCGGTCAGAGCTTTAAGTGCCTTTGCCCACGTCAGCTCCTGGTCACGTGAGGACTGCATCACCAGTAAGCTTGGGTCCCCAATTTCCACTCCCACCAAGAATACGAGCTCCCTCCTTTATCCCCACTCCTACCTCACCCCACTACATCAGGTCCTGTCACTCATATTTTGTCTTTGTAGTCCTGGAGGCCAAATGTAGCCCCATCTCCCAGCTATTGGAATTTTCCTTTCTGTGGTTACCAGGATGGGCTATATCTTCAAGGAGGACTATTGACAGTTTCCCCCCCTTTGGTGGGGGAATTAATTGTCTCATCCTTTCCTGGGTTGTTGTACACTCTTCCCTCCCTCCACCTGCAATTCCCCAACCTCAAGTCCCCCCACCCTCATTGTCCTTGCTCCAGTGTAGGTAAGGGATGGAGTGTCAGAAAAACGACAAGGAGTGGGATGGGGCCTGTACTTCTGGAATTCTCCTCTGCTTTATTTTTAAAAATGATCAACACTCTTTATAGTAAGAAACTCCAATAAAATAAGAATTCAGTGTGGAAAACAGCAACAAAAAAGGGAAGGCCAGATTGTCAAAAGTAAAAAAAAAGACAATCCACTTTCATTGGGATGCATCATTAATTTTGGTTAATTTTTACCACATAGAACATGGAATTATTGGTTACATAGGAAATAGTTTTCAGAACATGCTAAGCTACTTGAACATCTAAAAATAGGATTTTTCTCAATAAGATAAGCATATTTCCATATACTCTATGAATTGACTCACAGAGAGATGTTCAGTTGCCCAGTCTTATTTAGTTTGGACAAATAATATCCTACTTTTCCAGGGGCAGCTGTTAAGTTGGATAAATACATGATCCTGTCTTGTTCTGTTAGAGAAAACATTTATTATTTCCAAACCATTGCTGACTGCTTTGTGAACCTCCTTTAATTTGATGGCTGTAACTGTGACAGTTTTGAACACCTGTCCCTGGATTAGGTTCCAGTCTAGTGATTCAGGTGTGGGGAAAAGGAAGTTGTGTGAGGCCAAGGAAACTGGGAATGTGAAGGGTGCAGGGTGGTTAGATCCTCCCTGCCATGTCAAGAGGATGGGGGAAAGCACTCTTCCCCAACATATTCCAGAGCCTCTCATCCCCTGCATTCAGGCACCCAACTCAGATGGTCACTCCCCAGATATATTTGGACAGATGACCAAGGTAGAGACCTGGATAAATGCCTTTGGCTTCCTCCTTCCCTCCTCAAAGTCTCAGGGGTAACCCAGGGATGGGTAGAGGGGATTGCTGACTCTGCCGCTGAGGATTTCCAAGAAGCTGGAAGAAGTGATTGCTGGGTGAAGCTCCCAGCCTGCTGTCTGTCCTTATTCATGGTGCCCAGTCAACATTACTCCTAATACCATCTGCTACTACCACATACCACCTGGTCTTCCAAGTGCATCCTCCTGGGCCTTTCACCTCCTTACCTCCAGGGCACCTAGGAAGAGTCTAGCCTTGCTGCAAGGTTACTGCATGATAGTCCACATATACCTTGGTGCCCCTTCAGCCAAATGCCCAGGCTGAAGGAATGATCCCCACTGACCACAGTGATTAAGCCAGAGTACATATTCTCATCTGACCAACTCTGTGGTCCACCTGAAATTGTATTCACCTGAAAAGCTTTGTTTTTGATTGCATGTATGGTTAAATGTATTATTTTCAGAAGTAGAGGTCACTGAATTCATCAGTTTCTCAAGGGGTCTGTGATCCCTTTCCCAAATATTAATAACAAATACAATGCCCTATATATATATATCCAGATTGGGAATCATTTTTTGTTCTGGCAATAAAATTTTCTATATATATATATATAATCAAAAAATGATTCCTAATCTGGATATATATATAGAGCATTGTATATAAAAATATCCAAAACAATAAGGGAACATATACGTATGCAGGGAAAGAACCCTGTTCTATGTTTTCCACTCCCAGCCACTGCTAACAATTTCTAACTTTCTTTCATGTACATATTAGTAAGTGTCTTTATGCTTATTAATCAGGTTCGAAATTGAGCAACAATAACAAAAAAAGCCAGTGGGATTTGTAATGTTGCTGTAGGAAATCTGCAGAGTAATTTGAGGAACACTGACACCTTCAATTGAGATCCCCCCAGGCAATGCAGTAGATATACTTTATTTTGCTCCATTCTATTTTTATGTTTGCTAATCACATTGTTTTGCATTTCTTCAACTAAATAATTCATATTGTTAGGTATTTTGTAGTCTCTGTGGCTGATATGCTATTCCTTTTCTGATAGAAAATTTTGTTGAAAATAAAATGTTTCATTTTGTGTGTTTACTTTGCATCTGCCAATACTTACAAACTGTGTCGTTAATTCTAATCGTTTTTAGGTAATGACCTTGGTTTTCCTAGGTATAGATTGTACATAATCATTTGTAAATGAGGATTTTTCATTTCTTCCTTTTCAAAGTGTATGCCCCTTTTTCCTTTTCTGCATATATTAAATTGATATCCTTGAGGGCCTTCTGATCTTGTTCTTGAAGTCAACGGAAATGCCTCGTTTATTTTATCATCTAGTGTAACTTTACTGTTTCTGATATATTCTCTTTTTTTCACGGTTACTGTCACTTATGTTTACCGGGATCTCCCCCCCACCACGTGTAGTACAAAAAAGTACTATGAGTAAATGGAGGCAAGTTGCAAGTTTTGTGGTCTTGGTAATCCACAGGGAATGGGATGACAAATTTGCCAGATAAGAACTTCGAATACATACTTCATCGGAGTAAGGATATTTTCTTTTATATCTAATTTGATTTATCCAAGAATAACTCATTAAATTATATACAATTCCCTACTACATAAACGAAGTTTCCTCCTATTCCTATTTTACTGATGGTTTTGAAAAAATTAGGAATAGCTGACTTATTTTATCAAATGCTTTGATTGTAAGGTGTCTTTTCTCCTTCAGTTTGCTGTTGTCATGAATGATGTGGATAGACTAGTCTCCTTGTCACTCTTGTGTTCCTATAGTCTATTCTTGAGACACATGCCTCTTGTTCAGATGCTCCTTGTTCAATGTTCCACCCACTGCCTGTGTTGTTTAGAGTAAATACAAATGTCCTTACAACAACTGACAAAGCCCTACCCTATTTAGTCTTATTACCTTCTTGCCTCATCTTCTATTGCTCTCTGCTCCAGTCATTCTGGCTTCCTTGATATTGCTGGAACATATTGGGAATGTTCCTTTCACAGAGGAACATTTGCTTGTCCTCTTCCCTGGGATGTTCTTTCCCCAAACATCAATCACCATACTTAGATCTTTCACTGAATTTAGCTTTTCACTCAAAGATCACCTTTTGACTGAGTCCTTCCCTGGTCACCCTTTCTAGGTTCAACTCATTTAATTGCTTGTCTCTTTGACTAGAATGTGAGGGTCATGAGGTTCACTGCTGTAACCACAGCATTGACAACAATTCATGGCATATATTAGATGCTCAGTACAAGTGTTGAATAATTTAAGAAATGAAACGAATGCATTTCCAATGTTGAATTACCCTTGCACTCCAGAAATAAAGCCTAGTTGATTATATTATTGGGTTTTTGAACTCTCAGATAAGTGATTAACTAAATCAGGGTGTTGTCATATGATAAGATGCAGAAGACAGTAAGTTGCTTTGAACAATATGCAAAACTCATTATGCAGTGAGAATTATTGTTTATGATACATGCATGTTTTTTTTTTTGAGACAGAGCCTCAATCTATCCCCTTGGGTAGAGTGCTGTGGCATCACAGCTCACAGCAACCTCCAACTCCTGGACTCAAGCGAGTCTCCTGCCTCAGCCTCCCAAGTAGTTAGGACCACAGGCTCCTGCCACAATGCCCAGCTGTTTTTTGGTTACAGCCATCATTGTTGCTTTGGTGGGCCCGGGCTGGATTCGAACCTGCCACCTTAGGTGTATGTGACTGGCACCTTAGCCAATTGAGCCACAGGTGCTGAGCCAATACATGCATATTTGTGTAACAGAATCCATTTCTACTTTCTGCTTCCTTTCCTGACTCTCCTCACCTCCCCATTCTAGGTATTTTTAGGACTGCAGAGGTGAATATTAGTGTTTCCAAAGAAAAGAGGTGGAGGGAGCACAGAAGAGGATGGGACCATTCCCCAGAGAAGAAGTAAAATTTTCTAGTTGTCTAGGAGAAAATTCTGTCTCTCCTAGCAATCAGAGAAAGACAACACTTACGTAGCATGCAAGGACTAAAATGAGCAAAAGTGACAGTTCCCTGTGTGGTGAGGGCGGTAGGAGGGAAGGCCAGGGAGAAGGGGAAAGTCAGCCTCTGCTTTGCTAATAATGGGAGGGGAAGTTTGGGACCTCAAGTCACCAGTGACATGGTGTCACATGACCAGGAGTCAATCTGCTGGAGTCTTGGTCCAGATAGCGGCTCCTGCTCAGGTATCAGCTCCCTATTTCCTTGGCAAACAGCAGTAACTATGGCCAGGAAGAAGGAAGACGACAAGGAGGAAACCGATCCTGATCCCTATATGTTGGTGTGAGTGGGTGTCTTTGGAGACTCTTGGAGTAGGGGTGGAGGGTAGCAACATGATTTTCAAATTTGGAAGCATCTTCTGTTTTCCCTTGAGGACACCAGAGCCCAGCCTTTCTCCTTTTGTGCCTTATAAAAGGCAAGACAATGCCAGCAGCATGAATAGTTGGTGGCAATGCCTTGCACAAGAGGAGGAGAGGAAGTGGTGATTAGGGAGCCAAGTGATGGGGGATGTGAAGTGAGAGACAAGCCTGACAACTTGGACCCTAAACAGAGAAGGGTCGGGGTTTGAACCCATATTCAGATATTGGTGCATCCACTGAGCAGTAAGTCCAAGTTGTCTCCTGTTTGCTACTGTCTGGTTTTGGCTTTGGTCTGTCTGTGTCTGCCAGTCCATCCATCAGTGGTAGGCTGGTCATGCAAAAGGTGGAGAAACCCAAAGCTTCATCTTCCTCCTCCTTCCCCTACCCCTAGACACTCCTGTCCCTAGATCCAGCCCAATGGCAGCTTCAAGCTCTCACCTCAGCTCATGCTAAGGGAGTGCCCTGAGACATTTCCACTGCTGCAGCATGGGCCTGCACAAAATTTGAGCTTGATGGCAGCTGGACTGGGGCTTGTGGTACTAAATACATATGCCAACTGACCAGTGGTGGAAAGCAGAACAAGAAGACATCAGCTGACTCATAAAGCATTAATCCTGCCTACAAAAAGTTTAGAAAATACAGAAAACTGTAAGACAGGGAATAAAAATAAGAAACCAATAGTTTCCCTCCTCGTATTTTCTTTCTATGTATGAATGTGGATGTATGTGTTTAACATTACTGTGATCACACTGTATATGTCGTCCTGGAATTATTTTTTTCAGATGCATGGCAGGGTAAGACTTCACTACTAGTCAGTGAAAATGCTTCCTAAACATCCTATTGAGGGGGATTGGAGGGACCACTTTTGATATATATCTCACAGGGGTACAAGTGAAACTCTCTAAGAGTAGAACCAGAATGTTTTAAAATTATAACTGAGAAAATGACATGAAGGCTGTGTTGATCAGTTTGATGGAAGTATTTCCGATTGCATGTGAAAACCCCACACTGTACCCCAGAAGTGTATTAATGTACATAGTTATCATTCAATAAAAAAATTAAAAAAAAA
>CAUYQV010131300.1:0-10328 GCA_963574575.1 Galagoides demidoff
GCTGTTTTCATATACATTTTGAAATACTCTCATCAAACTGGTTAACATAACCTTCATGTTATTCTCTTAGTCATTGAGTTAAGACATTCATACTCTGCTTTTAGAAAGATTCACTTGTACCCTTGTAAGATAAACCATAGAATTGTATAAATTATTTACGAAGTGTTCTAACTTTATATATTCTTATCCTTGTTTTTTTTTTTTTTTTTTTTAGAAATTGGCTAAACTTCTGCTCTGTGGCACTGAGTTGGTGACAAATATCCAGGTGGCCACAGATATCAGAGAAATCAACAGGAGAGTGGAAGAAGAGGAGATAAAGCGTCAGAGGTAAGGACAACACGGCTCTGCAGCCTGGTGGCCATGAAGGGAATGTCCTCTCGCCCTAAATTCTCTCAAATCATTGGAAAGTGACTTTGTCCAACTTAGGCTAGAAGAATCTCCTTCCTGCCTTTGTGAATCCTCCTTCCCTGCCTTTCCTTCAAATGTATCATCATTACATTGCTGCTGCGTACCAAGCTGTGTATACAAAGGACTGCAGTGGTAGCCTCCGCTTATAATATTCACAGTCTAGTTGAGATAGATATGGAAACATCCTACCATAATTTGTGGTAAAATAAAGGTACGTGTAAAGAGCTGTAGCAACACACAGGCACACAGGAAGAGGCCTTTAATTCTCTCTGCAGAGATTAGAGAAAACTTCCCAGGCAGGGTGACAGTGAGGCCACACTGGGAATGGCATGGCAGACAGGATGCATGCGGGTGGTGGCAGAGGAAGAGATGAAGCTGAGAAGGTGACTGACTGAGCATTCATGGTTTAAACTGATCAGAATGACCAGGGCCACAAACCTCTCAGTGTTATGTGTAAAGATGGTAGTGTATTAAAAAATATTAAAGGCTTCTTGCCTAGAAGGATGGAGGATCAGAGGGGTCACAGAAACCCGTGCCACACCCTCAGCTCCAGTCCTCGCTCAGCAGGCAGGCTGCCTTGCACACCCATCTTCCCAGGTCCCAGGTTCTGCAACAGGGAGCCTAAGCTTTTTAGAAGGATTAACTTTCTTTGGTTTGTACACAGAAATGGAATGACAGCAGGGACAGAGGTCCTCATTTAAACTGCTACTTTGGGTTTAGAAGAGCAATGACTTGACCACTTTAGCTCATCTCACCATATACCCAGTACAGGGTTGATCAGCATTATTTTTAGTTGTTGAGCGTAAGTAGTTCCCTTATTAGCAACTTTACTAGCTCTACCAGTATTTAACTGGTGACTTTACTCTCCAAACTTCCACTGCCTGCATGGTTGTACCAGGAGCTGTGCTGGCTGATTCCCAGCAGTGTCGGCTTGTGAAGCTGTGAATGGAGGACCTGCTGAGGAGTTAGGCTTCATTCTACAGCCTTGATGAAAAGATTGAAGGTCTTAAATGGCAGAATTACAAGATAAATGTGTTTTTGAAAGATGACATGATGGCTATTTTTTATTTCCTGAAGTAAAGAAATCAATTAGATCATTATATGTATTATGTGCCCTAGCTGGGTGGGATGGGGAGTGGGAAAGGGAAAGAGAGGATGGCATGATGTTTAAGCTGTGATTCTTGTCCCTAAGGGGTCTGCACTGTTATTTGGAGACACTCTTATAGAATTCCAGACTGTTAATGTAGGAGAGGGTCTCTGGCAAATCTCCTGGCTCTGTTCTCTACAGGGGCTTCCAGCTCAGCTCTCAGGCCACCCTTCAACCCCATCCTATCCTCAGCACGCCCCGTCACAGAGCTTCTTTGGAATTTACAGAAAAGGCTTCCTTATTTTTCATTACTCATAGTGGAGTTTCCCTATTTGTACATTCCACTAGTCATTTATCGATTACTTAGCGAGGACGAGTCAGACACTTAATGTCATATTGCTAATAAAAATTAATAATTTAAGTGACTACCATGCCGAGCACCTGTGCAGGTCATCATCTAATCTCATCCTTCCACCAGCTGCACGTCAGAGGAGACACTTTCATCCCCTCCATTCTACAGATGAAAAAAATGAGGCTGACAGAGGTTAAGAAACTTGGTCAAGGGTGAGATTCTGTTGGTAGCAAAGCCAAGACTTGAACACAAGTTGTGTGACTCTTCCTACCAAGTGTTTTAACTATCCTGGCATCGTCCTACTCAGAAGGATGTGACCTAAGGACTCTTTTTTCTCCCTTTTTGGTTAAAAACAATACAAATTTGTCTTAACAATTCTAGAGATCAGAAGTCTAAAATCAGTGTCTGTGGGCTAAAGTCAAGGTGAGGGGGAGAGCTACATTCCTTCTGAAGGCTTTTGGGGAGAATCCGCTCTTTGACTCTTCTGGGTTTTAGAGGCTGCCTGTGCTCCTTGGCTCATGACTCCTTCCTTCGTCTCTTAAGCTACCAGCATAGCATCTTCCAAGCTCCATCTCTTTGCTTCCATCATCACATCTCCTTTTCTGCTTCTGACACTCCTGCTTCCCCTTTCTAAGTGTCCTTGTGATTACATTGGGCCCACCAGAATTATCCAGTATAATCTCTCCTCAGTGGACACTTGATCTTTGTGTGTGTGTATGTGTGTATAGGCTACTGTTTATCTATTTTTGCTATGTGTCACCCTATTTACTTGGTCTAAGGTAAGTTAAGTATTAAACTAAAAAGATTTTTCTCAGTATTTGGTTTGGTTTGGTGTAGGTGTGCCGGGAGAGAAGTGTCTGGTGCCTGGGGCCTGTCTTAGAGACTTTTACGGAAGCCAGCATCTGGAGCACGGCTGGCATGACTGGCATGGCTGACGTGTTTGTATTTGCAGAATTGAGAAGCTAGAGAATGAAGTTAAGACAAGCCAGGACAAGTTCGATGAAATTACCGCAAAGTGGGAAGAGGGCAAACAGAAGAAAATCCCCCAGGACCTGTGGGAGATGCTCAACTCTCAGCAGCTGCACTGTGCTGGGCTGATAGAAGATAAGAACAAGCTTATCAGCGAGTTACAGCAGGCAAGAGCCGGGCCCTCTGCCCCAGACACGTGGGGTCTGGCTGGGGGGTTTAACTGGGTTACTGGTTTGCTGGATATTTTCTGAATGGAATAATATGGAAGACTTTTACTTCATTACTTAGGATGCTGCACAACTTGAATGGTAAACTTTAAAATAACTTTTTTTTATTATGGTAAAAAAATAACATTAAATTTACTATCTTTTTTTGTTTGTTTATTTTTGTTTTTTTGAGACAGAGTCTTACTATGTTGCCCTGGGTAGAGTGCTGTAGCATCACAGCTCACAGCAACCTCCAACTCTCCAACTCTTGGGCTTTAGTGATTCTCTTGCCTCAGCCTCCCAGTAGCTGGGACTATAGGCGCCTGCCACAGTGCCTGGCTATTTTTTGGTTGCAGTTGTCATTGTTGCTTAGCAGGCCTGGGCTGGGTTCAAACCCGCCACCCTAGGCATATGTGACCAGTGCCCAGCTGACTGAGCTATGAGCGCTGCCTTTTTGCTGTTATTGTTTAGACAGAGTCTCTGTTGCCTTGGGTAGAGGACTGTGGTTCATAGCTAGCAGCAACCTCTAACTCTTGGGCTTGAGCAAACTTCTTGCCTCAGGCTCTTGAGCAGCTGGGACTATAGGCTCCTGCCACCATGCTGGGATGGTTTTTCTATTTTTAGCAGAAACTAGGGACAGGATCTCCATCTTGCTCAGGCTCGTCTCAAACTCCTGAGCTCTATGATCCACCTGCCTTGACCTCCCAGAGTGTTAGCATTACAGGTATGAGCCACCATGCTGGGCCGAATTTCTTCTTTTTTAAGGCTGAATAGTCCATTGTGTGTATATAGTGCATTTTCTTTATCCATTTTTTTTGAGATAGAAATTCACTTTGTTGCCCTCAGTAGAGTGCTGTGGCATCACAGCTCACAGCAACCTCATACTCTTGGGCTGAAGAGATTCTCTTCAACCTCCCAAGTAGCTGGGACTATAGGCGCTTGCCACAATGCCTGGCTATTTTTAGAGGCAGGGTCTTGCTCTTGTTCAGGCTGGTCCTGAACCCATTATGCTCAGGCAATCCACCTGCCTCAACCTCCCAGAGTGCTAGGATTGCAGGTGTGAGCCACCGTGCTGACATATACATGACTATATGCATTTTTATGGCAGATTTCAGATTTTTTTTTTATTGAATGGTAACTATGTACATTAATGCACTTCTGGGGTACAGTGTGGGGTTTTCACACACAATCCAAAACATTTCCATCAAACTGGTTAACATAGCCTTCATGTCACTTTCTTAGTTATTATTTTAAACCGTTCACATTCTACTCCTAGAAAGATTCACTTGTACCCTTTTAAGACAAACCTCAGAAGTGATCCTTCCAATACAAATTTCAGATTTTATGTTCTTTTTTTTTCTTTTTTTGAGACAGAGTCTCAAATTGTCACCCTCAGTAGAGTGCTGTGCCATCACAGCTCACAGCAACCTCAGACTCCTTGGCTTAAGTGATTCCCTTGCCTCAGCCTCCCAAGTAGCCGGGACTACAGGTGCCTACCACAATGCCCCACTGTTTTTTGGATGTAGTTGTCACTGTTGTTTGGCAGGCTGGATTCGAACTCGCCAGCTCTGGTATATGTGACTGGTGCCCTAGCTGCTTAAGGAGCTATAGGAAACGAGCCAGATTTTATGTTCTTCCTTTTTTTTTTTTTTTTCTGAGACAGAGTCTCAAGTTGTTGGCCTGGGTAGAGTACCGTGGTGTCACAGCTCACAGCAACCTCCGGCTCTTGGGCTTAGGTGATTCTCTTGCCTCAGCCTCCCAAGTAGCTGGGACTACAGGCACCCACCACGACACCTGGCTATTTTTTTGTTGCAGTTTGGCCAGGGCCGGGTTTGAACCCTCCACCCTCGGTATATGGGGCTGGCACCCTACTCACTGAACCACAGGCATTCTTAACTAAGGACTGGAACTTAGTCTGCAGTAGATATGTTCCCATGGTGGAACCAGAACATTATTTGTTCAGTGGGACTTCTAGGCTTTCCCAGAGCTTGCAGGGAGATTTGCTGCAAGTGATAATTGCGGGGTTTGATCCTGGGCACTGGTTCAGAGCTTTGTCCTGAGCTGGCCTATTTCACTCTATGCATTTGTGCTTTCCCCTGGGTCTTCTTAGACTCTTCTGAAGTCACTTTCTCTTTGTACAGTTTTAAGTGCTAGTGTTTGCTGATTCTGGTGAGAGGGGTCCAGGGATGGTGGGCTTGGTACCTCTTGCTTCCGTTTTAGTTTATGACCAACCTTTTACATGTTCTTTTCTAGGAGTTAAAAACAAAGGATGACCAGTATGTGAAGGATTTGAAGAGACAATCAGATGACATCTGCCTGCTTCTAGAGAGGATGGAAGAACAAGTGAAGAATGTAATGAAAACCTTTCGCCAGGAGCTCCATCACATTGAGGTAACGAGGTGTGAAAAGACCTGCTCTCTGCACTTGGGAGGGGAGAGGTCTGGGTCTGCCCTAAGGATCTGATGAGGTCCTGGGTGTCTCTGTCCTCTGATTTCTGTTTTTTATTTTTATTATTTTATTTATTTTTTGAAACAGAGTTTCCCTATATTGGCCTCGGTAGAGTGCCAGGGCATCACAGCTCACAGCAACCTTAAACTCTTGGGCTTAAGCAATTCTCTTGCCTCAGTCTCTCAAGTAGCTGGGACTACAGGCAACCACCACAATACCCGGCTATTTTTGTTGTTGTTGATGTTGTTATTGTTGTTGTAGTTGTCACTGTTTAGCAGGCCTGGGCCGAGTTTGAACCTGTCACCTCCAGTGTATGTGGCTGGCGCCCTAAGCACTGAACTACAGGTGTCGAGCCTGTCTTCTGATTTCTGATTCTGCTCTGGGGTTTCATTAATTTATTTACTCATTCATTCACTCAACTCAATAAATATTCATCAAATATCTGCTGTATGCCAGACACTGTCCCAGGGACTGGAGATGCAGCTGTGAACAAAACAAAGTTCCTGATGGAGCTTATATTCTAGTGGGAGAGTATTTGACAATAAACAAATACATTACTCAATATATTGATGTAATTTGATGGATGATAACAAGTGCTTGGAAGAGAGTAAGACAGGCAAGAGGGTGAGCAGTAAGAGAGGGAGGTTAGTCTTCCATAACCTGAGGTGTATGTGAGCCATCCATTTGTTTCTTCTTGGCATTTGGGGGAGGTCATGATGAAGGCCGGCACCAAACAGAATTCAAGAAGCAGTACGTTGAATCTGAATGAAACATTAAAGATTGAGACTGAGATTTAGTCCTTTCCAAGATGGAAGAGAGTCAGGAGGGTGGGGACCTGTGGATTATTGGAGACTCATTGCTGTGCTCCTAGTCCTTACAAGCTGCTTGCTGCCTTTGCTTCAAGGGAACCCCAATCAGGGCAATGTGCCATCTCTAGTTGTGATTGACGACGTGCCAGGATTTGCCCTGTGACTGCTGACAAGGGCCCTGGCCTCCCCCCAGTGTCCTGCCTCTTATAATGACTAAGCCATGGCACTATTGGTGCATTTCTCTCTGCGTTCAGATGTCATAATTTCCATGTAACTGCTTCTGTAGCCATTTGGTCACATGAAACTTGGCAAGTCTGCAACTGGATTTGGCTGCATCGGTGTGGTTGGTGACATGGCCCTTGTGCATTTACCTAAAAGTTCTCTGATACTGGTGGGACCTGCCCAATCAGAACAGACACAGAAACCTTTTTCCTTCTTGCTTGTAGAAAGCATTTGAAGTGGAACGACAAGAGCTACTGACCAATAATAAGAAGAAATGGGAGCGGGCACTGCAGGCTCACAATGCCAAAGAGGTAAAGGGAGGCAGACAGAGGGGGAGAGTGTGAAGAGTGACCAGTGGGATATGGGGTGATTTCTACCACATCTGAATTTGCTAGCCTTTCTGTGCCTCGAGTAGAGTTGCCAGCCTCACTGCCACACCTCCTGGCTGATCAGTGTGGCCTTGCAGGTGGGAGCTGTTTCTATGCGGGTGATGTGTAACCACCTAGGCAGCTTGCTGTGGTTTCTGTGGTCTTGTCACTTCCTTCTTTGTTTCCTGGGTAGCTACCCTAGCCATGAATATTCTTGGTCTAAGGTGTTTTAATACAGATTTTTAAAAGGTGTGAGATTATCATTTTATTTCAGAGACATAAAGAACAAAGAAGTGATTCTGGTGGACTTTTTTAAAAACATAAACATCTCATTTCAGGATCTGTGCTTAATTTTTCTTTTTGTTTCTCTTCTTTTCCTTTCTCTCTCTCTTTCTTTCTTTCATTTTTCCTTTTGCTTTTTCTTTTCTTTTATCTCTCTCTTTTTGGAGATAGTTTCATTTTGTTGCCCCAGGCTGGGGTGCAGTGGCACCATCGTAGTTTACAGCAACCTCAAACTCTTAGGCTCAAGTAATTGACTAGCCTTGAAATTCTGGCTTCAAGAAATCCTCCCATTTTACCCATGCCAGGATTATAGGCATGAGCCACTGTGCCTGGCCATGTGCTTAATTTCTTTTTCTTTCTTTCTTTTTTTTTTTTTTTTTGAGACAGAGTCTCACTTTGTCTCCCTTGGTAGAGTGCCGTAGCGTCATAGCTCACAACAACCTCCAACTCTTGGGCTTAAGCAATTCTCTTGCCTCAGCCTCCTGAGTAGCAGGGATTACAGGCACCTGCCATGATGCCCGGCTTTTTTTTTTGTTGCAATTCTCCAACTGTTTTTTCTCATTGCTGAAGCCGGGTTCAAACCTGCCACCCTCAGTATATGGGGCTGGCACCCTACTCCCTGAGCCACAGGCACTACCCATGTGCTTAATTCCTTAATGGAGCCATCCTCTTAGAGTTTCTGGAGTAAGGACCCCATTAAGCAATATAAGCCATAACCCAAGAATTCAAAGCTATGGGCGTTCAAGAGTTCTGAAAACCACCAGATTCTCAGCAGAGTCATGAAACCCTCCATGGTGTCATGCTTCTCAGGCCATCTGTAGGGACTGAGTTGGGGCAGGGGTGGTCCCTAACTTTTCCTTTATCTTTTTGTGCCTTTAGTTGGAGTATCTCTTGAACCGCATTAAGAAAGTAGAGGACTACGAGAGGGAGCTAAACAGGCAGAGGATCTGGGATTGCGAAGAGTATAACATGATCAAGATCAAGCTGGAGCAGGACGTGCAGGTGCAGTCATTTGTCCTCACTAAGGCTTCTGGGTGGCTGAGCAGATGGCAAATACCCATGAATGTTTCCTCTTAAGCGACTACCCATAGTGTCCTAGTCTAGAATTAACAAATATTTATTAGTTGTCTGTTTTCTTTTAAATGATCAAATCTAAAGGAGGATATCCATCTATAGGAAATACATGGAGGAATGCTTTCTTTAAGAAGCCAGAGGAGGAGAACTGCCAAGATGCTACAGGGGTCTAGAGACCATGGCATGTGAGGAATCTCTGAAAAAATTATGCCTTTTACTCTGCTGAATGGAAACTGTCCCTAAAGCAAATTAGCTGCATCAGAGGGCCCAAGCTAGGGACCTCTACTGCTAATAACAGCAACTACCTGATGAGTGGTACCCTATTCTAGGCACTTAACAAATAGTATCTCTAATGTTTAAAGTAACATGGAAGGGAGAATAGCATTGTATATATCTGGAAACTGAAGCTCAGAATTAAGGCTGCATATCTAGCATATGGTAAACCCTGGATTCAAACCCAGTCTGGCTCAAAAGCCTGAATCCTTCTCCTTATTCCAATCAGCCCCCTAACTGATGTTTGGAAATTATAGGAAGGTAGATTTTGACTCACCATCAGAAAAAACCTTATTATAGCTAAAACATCCAATATCCAACAAACGGGCCTTTCATGAAACAAAAGGTCCTTTATCTCAAAGTATGCAAAGGCTGAGTGATTGTCTGTCTTAAAGGATTCTTGCAGTAGTAGGAGAAGACTTTCTGGTAATTGCATCTTAAGATTCAAGCACAGTGTATTCATTTCAGTCTCTATGTAGAAAAAGGTGTTGGATTCAAACTTTTCCACAAGCTGTTGGTAGAATTTCAGTCCTTAGTCTTCCTATAACTTTACATCGTGAGAATAAATCAAAACTCCATAGATTACGAATATATTTACCAGTCTTGACAATTTCCCCAGGTCCTTCTCATTAGTAACGTCATGGAAATGAGACTGACAGAAGAATAAAAGTCTGCAAGAGAGTGCCACTACTTCCGTGGGCTACGATTTTACTGAAATTGGCTATTGTGAAGCTCTCTAAATTAATCTTGGCTGTATGATAATTTATGTGAGAAAACTATGTACTTAGGGCTCAAACAATGAGATAGATGGAACTTTGTGTTCTTAGTGTGATGTTCAAACACTTGAATGAAGTCAAAAATTCTAGGACTTGGTGAGATGATGGGGTAGAGATATGGGAATAGGCAGAGGGAGAGAAGGGGACCCGGGAGACCTGGCTGTCCTGGCTGCCCCCGTCCAGATGGGCTGATAGTGGCATGTGTGGATGTGGGAGGCTGGTAGGTGGAGGCATTCAGAGTGGAAAGGGGGTGTATCTCCTTTGCATTTACAGTTCTTCCCCACGCTAGACAGAAACTGAGAGCACTGTACCACTTTCTACACTTCAAGTGGAAAAAAACTCATTGAATCGGGGACTAGCCAGATGGCAACATGTAGGATATTTTAGGAGATTGGACTTTATCATCATACCCTTCCATTTGACATTCAAGTCAAATGGCGTTGATTTGTATCAAGAGGATACGGCATGTAGCTCAACATGCCATTTGCTCTTCCCAACTACTCCGTAGCACTGTATCAGTTCTAAAATATGGAATTAAAAGTCCTTGCAAACCACAAGAACAGTAAGAATCAATGCACACAGATTTGATGAGTAAAGTATGAGAAGTAAAAAATAGACTATCTACTGTTCAAGTGTTTCCTGCCAGTAAAAGTCACATTATTTATGACTAGAGCAAAGAGAAGGTGAAAAACAGTGCGCGGTCGAGTGGGATTTCACCACTCAAAAGTAAATTGCTAGAAACATTTACTTCTTGATGCAGGAAGCAAATGTTCTTTATTTTTAAAACTTCCACGGTCGGCTTGGCGCCTGTGGCTCAATCGGCTAAGGCGCCAGCCACGTACACCTAAGGTGGCGGGTTTGAATCCCCAGCCCAGGCCCACCAAACAACAATGATGGCTACAACCAAAAAATGGCCAGGCGTTGTGGCAGGCACCTGTGGTCCCAGCTACTTGGGAGGCGGAGGCAGGAGACTCGCTTGAGCCCAGGAGTTGGAGGTTGCTATGAGCTATGATGCCATGGCACTCTACCCAGGTGGATAGCTTGAGGCTCCGTC
>CAUYQV010131301.1:0-10690 GCA_963574575.1 Galagoides demidoff
GATTTCTGATTTTGTTCCTTAGAATTTCAGCTGTACAAAGATTACAGCTCCATGCATGGAGCTAGAACATATTCTACTTAATAAAGTATCTCAAGAATGGAAGAAAAAATATCCCATGTACTCAGTACTATTATGAAACCACTTTACAGTCACTCACACTTTCATATGAAGAACTTTTAAATTATAAACTCAAATTCTCTGATGGTTACAGCCCTGTTCAGATTGTTTATTTAATATTGGTTGAATTTTGGTAGTTTGTGGTTTTCAAGCAATTGGTTCATTTCTTCTTATTGCTGAATTTGTGAATAACTTCTAAAGTTATTCATATTATCTTCTTATCTTTTGAATACTACAAGAGCTGTAGTGATATCCCCTGTTTCATTCATGATATTGGTGATTTATGCCTTCTCTTTTTAAAATTTTTGTCAGTCTCACCAAAGGCTTAGCTTTACTTCTTTTTTTTTCTTGAAGAACCAGTTCTTTGATGTATTGATTTTCTCTCTTGTATTTCCTGTTTTCAATTGTCCTTATTTTCTTCATAATTTCCTCCCTTCTACTTGTGTTGGTCATATTTTATTCTCTTTGTAATTTTTTTCTTCTTTGTGTTGTTCCATTTTTCCAAAGATTCTTCAAATATCTATCACCATTTTTATATTTTAAAAAAAGTTTAAGAAATAATGGCAGTAAATTTATCTAGGAACTGAGAATAATGAAGAATAACAGATATGTAAAGAAGAATAAATTGGAAAAATTGACATTTTCCTGAAACTTCAAAGCCATTATTACAACCATCAAATACTATAACTTTTTCTAATTCTTTGAGATGAAGAGTTACTTTTCTAATTAAAAATTAGATTAAATTTGAGACTTTTCCTCACTTTAGTGTAAACATTTTGTGCTATGAATTTCCCTCTCAGCCCTACTTTAGCTATGTCCCACAAAATTTAATATGTCATATTTTTATTTTTACTTAGTCCTTTATATCTTTAATTTTTTTGAGACTTACTCTTTGACTACTGGATTATTTAGAAATGTTTTATTTTCAGGTTTCGAGAGATTTTTCTCTTATATTACCTTTATTACTTTCTACTTTGATTACATCATGGCAGAAAGCATATTTTGTATGATTTCAATTCTTTAAAGTTTATTGAGGTTGTTTTTATTTTATAACCCAAATATGTTTTATCTTGGTGAATGTCTCACATGAACTTGAAAAATGTGCTGTTGTTGGGTGGAATGCTCTATGTCCAGTAGACAGCATTGGTTGATTGATGGTACTTTCAGATATTCTATCTTCTTGCTGATTTCCTGTCTAACAATTCTATCAGTTGCTATAAGAAGATATTGGATAATTTTTCAAGTAAAAAAATGAAGATATGAACATATATACAAATATGTGTCCACAATTCCGGGAACTTTTCCCCATTGTTCTTGTAGACAGTTGTCTCTGTGTCTCTGGTCTTAATAGTACTTTTCTCACTCTATCCTGCCCTGAGTAATAGAGATTGTCTGATCAAGTCTTTCAATAGGTCAATAACTATGAGGAGAAAGAAGATGTCATTACAGAGAACTGAAGAGATGATGCTAAAAAATTTGCATGTTATATTTCATAGTTCTGTTTCATGCATGGCTATGGACTATTTAATATTAATAACTGATAATATTAATTAAGTCCTTTAATAAAGGTCTCCATGAATTGTAACTAGGTATTGTGATAATCCTATGGGGGATAAGCATCCCTCTGAATATAAGAATACTATTTAGGTATCACAGGTGATGGTCCAAATGTCAATTATCCTTATAATGTAACAGTTACAAAGTGTATGTCCTAGGTCCTGGTATGTATCAACTCTATTGAAGTTAATCAGTGTCAGACCAACTAATCAAGTGGTGGAAGATATAAAGATATAGTCTGCGTTGATTAGATATTCCTTCATAACAAACCACTCCAAAACATTGAGGCATAAAACAATGAACATTTACTACTACTTACAAGCCTGTGGTTCAGCTGGATGGTTCTTGTCTCAGCCATACTAGAAGGTTTGTGTTAGGTAGGAAGCTACGCTAATATTAGGTGTCCTTTCTCAAGTATTGAGGAGTTTGTTGGAATTTCTCCCATCATAGCTATTGTTCTCAACTAGGACAAAGTGGGCCTTCTATGTGTAGTCCCTCATCTTCCAGTGAGCTAACTCAGGCTTATTGTGTGAGAGTGGTGGATGTGTTGACATTGAGAGTGAAAGCCTGCAAGATTCCTGAGGCTCAGAATTGACACACTGTCAGTCCTGCTATATTCTTTTGGGTAAGTCTAGTCCACATTAAAGAAATGAGGACATAGACTCCCCCTTTTGATGGGAGGAGATTCCAAGTCACATTGCCATGAGCTGATACAGCATGGACATTAATGGGGCCAGTAAAGCAATGAATCTTCCAATAGACCCTTTCACAATCACTCTTGCCAAGATTTCTTGAGCTAGTGTATTTGGACATAACTTGGTTTTCAATTACTTAAGCCTACTTTAAAAAGCTTTCTGTTACTTAAAATGATAAAAGTCTGTGAGGTTTTGCTCTGTCTCTTCAATAAGTTGGATGTTATTTTCTTTATTTTAGAAAACTTTTCTTTGTTATCCATATGTTAATAGGAATAAGACTAAACAGAGAGGGAGGGAGTGAGGAAGAGATTGATAAATGGAGAGAGGGAAAGAGAAAGGTAAAAAGAGAAAGAAAGATTATCCTTGTGTTATGAACTCCAGATTCTTCATATGGATTTTCAGGGTACTTGCGATAGTTACTCATTCTGTTAGACAGAATGGGCCCCCACTTGTTATTTCAAGATAATCCTTTCAAATACAGTGGCTCTGTTGGAAAGCATTGAAATTACTAATCAGCATTGCTAGAGCCTTTTATGTTTGCAAAGTGTTTTATAATCTCCTTTATTTTTGTTTTTCTATAAGTAGCTTGGCATTTTTACTCTTGTTTTATAGTAGAGCAGTGGGGGTTAAACATTCTCTCTCCTCCTTCCAGTATTTTCATAGAGCCAGACTATCCTTTGAGAGGTCAGGAAATAAAGAAACCTTAAGGGTCATTCATTTGGTGATGTTCTTTCAGATCCTCATTTTAATATTATGTCACCGTGGTAGGTAAGTTCTTCTTTATACATGTATACAACCCTCACAGCGTGTCATTTCTTCTTGTTTTGTGTTGTCAGGATACATATATACGTTAGCATCCTTCTAGTGACACCATTAACAAAATAGATATTATCTATCATGGGGCTCTGATTAGAAAAGGGAAACATGGTCTAAAATTGTTAGAAATTTCTAGTGATAGTTTCTTAATGCAAACATGGATGTAAGAGGCAGAGCAAAACAATATCTATAGGCCAGATAAATCAGATTGAAAAACTGGTGTTCCTTCGTGTAGTCATTCAATCAATCACATACCTTCCATGTGCCATGTGCTGTTGGAGTCCTTGATGTGATAAATAGGACACATTCCCTTCCCTCAAGAGCTCACAGTCTAGTCCAGGAAAACAGACTTGTGAAGAGATAAATACTATATTCTGTCACAGGTAAACAGTGAGTTACTATACATTCTGTTATGCGTGGTATATTCACCCAAACACTCTGAGGGTAGAGAGGGGTTTTAGATGTTCTGACCTGATGAGATTTGCCTGGTTAGGTGGCTCCAGTCTTCCTTGCATGGAGTTACTGTTTGCTCTTTCAGCCAAAATTATCTGTTGAATTCTAATTCCTCTAGTTTAGGACCTAACACTAGATTTGTGAAGTTTTTCTATAGTAAAATAAGATTATTCACAGTGTATTGGAAAAAACACACACACACACACAATTTTAAGAGCAATGGAAGAGCATGACTTTGAGGAGTGACCTACCAAAAGGTTGAGAATTCATAAATCATGTTTCTACTGAGAAAGGGAAATGGACAACTTGGTAAACAACCTGGATCAATTTGGCTATTGGCAGGAGGTGGGCTGGACTGGGGCGTTTCTGTTTAATTTGGATTATTGAACCTAGAGTAAAGTTTCAGATGGAAAGGTCTCAATAAATGACACAGTTCTCCCATGCAGTTCTCTTAATGGGCTCCATAACCACAAAATCTCTGCAATTAAGAGGGTACTTAAATAGTAAAATGAATATGTGGGCAGAGATTAGGTCAAATTATTAATTAAATTTCCTAACTATGCCTTAGAAATCCCTGTAAATGGAGTGTTAGAGGAATATAAGGCAGAGATGGTTATTATGAGGTAGAGATATTTGGTATCCTTTGTCAAACACAGGGACAACTTACACAGGAAAGTTAAGTGGGGAGAAGGAAACACTCCAACACAGGTTGTTAATTACTTAAAGAAATGTTCTACCGGGAATGCTTTATGAAAACATGTTCACAGATCATCTTGGAGGATTCTCAGTGCCTGGGACTAAAGTTTATGCCAATGGAGGCACTGATTTGGGGATTTCTTATACTCTATGTATTATAAAGAGGTACAGGATGTATATAAAAAGCAGCATCTGAGATTTACATGTTTATAATTCTAAATTAGATCATTTATGATACTGAATATTATTATACTTCAGAGCCAGTGTCAGCACTAATTTGTTGGCCTGTTCTAGAGAGATGGATCCAATTTCTGAGTGTATTAGGGAGGATAGGCTAGGTTATGCTAGGGTAACAGTGATCGTTCAATCTCACAGGTTTAGCACAAAAAATATTATTCCTTGCTTCCCTTTGGTTACGGAGAAAAAGAGGTATAATGGCTTTTTGGTAGGCATCTTTCCAATACTCTGAAGGCAGCTAAAATACAAAAATAAATTTTTAGCAAGACCACAAAAGTAAGATCTTGCTGTAGCTTCCACTTTGGCAATCTTAGCCCTAGATATATGAAGGTGCTTTTGGTTCTCCTCCAAAATAGAAGGCACATTCCTTCGGCAAGTTTTTCCAT
The DNA here is from genome assembly GCA_963574575.1 of Galagoides demidoff. NCBI lineage: Eukaryota > Metazoa > Chordata > Mammalia > Primates > Galagidae > Galagoides > Galagoides demidoff. Next base: position 4,958 of record CAUYQV010131301.1, read on the forward strand.
TCTCATATTTTAGCTGAATGAGGTTGGAAAATAGAAAACTGTTTTCTTTATTGCATCTAATGATAATTAAGGAGGATCTAATAGCTTTTCTTGAGAAAGGTTAAAAATAAAATTATGAGAGATTAAAATTCATACCAAGTGTGAAACCATAAAAAAAAAAAAAACAACAGACAAGTAGTACTCCTTAGTTCAGATATTGCTAAGTGTGAGCTTTCCCCCTAATACTTAGTAATATTTAGCTTCCCTTAATATTTTCGCTATCTGGTAACGTAGCGACTAATTTGGCCTGGCGCTGTTGACGTAAGTCATGCTGTTAGGTTGATTTATGTCAATTGGAACATCTGAAACTTATTCGTATGTCAGATTAAAGATCTTGTTCCTTACCCTGAAAATCTTTGTGAACTCTGCTGCTTTGAATTGGAGTTAATGCATGATTTCTTAACCTCATCACTAGTGACCTTTGGGTGAAGTTCTTTGTTATATGGGGCTGTCTTGGGCACTGTAGGATATTTAGCAGCGTTCCTAGACTTTTCACACTAGGTGCCAGTAGTATGCTTTGTCTTGATCTCAGTTGTGACAACCAAAAATATCTCCAGATTTTGCTAAATTTCCCCTGGGTAAAAACTTCATCCTTATTACCACCCCCTCAAGTTTGCAAATCAGGGGTGGGGACCATCCTGAGTCGAAGGTCTCCAACATGTAACCAATTACACCTTTAATTTTTTGATGGGATTCTCTTTGATAGAGAACAGTTTGAATTTTTAATTATAGCTATAACAGACCAGTTTCTTTTAAAATACATTCAATTTCCAGGCAATGCCCATGGCTCAAAGGAGTAGGGTGCTGGCCCCATATACTGGAGGTGGTGGGTTCAAACCCAGCCCCCACCAAAAACTGCAAAAAAAAAAAAAAACATTCAATTTCTCAATTCCATGTAACAACCGTTTGTAGTGAAGGTCATAGAATTTATAAAATGTCATAGTTGGAAAGGGCCTGAGAAGTCATCTATTACATTCTCCCCCCCTTTGACAAATGAGGAAATTGAGGCTCAGGAAAGTGATTTAGCCAGGTTAGAGGCAGCCCACTGACACTGACAGCATAAGATAAATAGTACTGTCTTTCTAATGCGTTTTGAAAGAATATTTAGACCTAATGATTTTCTCCGCTCTGTAATTTTATGCTGAAATAGTTTCTACAGAAATAGGGCCATCGTGCATTGGAATAATTTGACACCACTCTTAAAGAGCTTAGGAAAAAAAGAAATAGGGAAAACCAAGATGGTTTTCATCAAAGGTTTATTCTTGCAGCCACTTTATCTGGATCCGGTGACTGTGGTCACAGGGCTGCAGCTCCCTCCCACTGGGGTTTTGAATTCATCTGCCCCATGCAGGTTTTTCTAAGCAAACAGGGATGTGGCATAGATTATTAATGCTACTTTTATGAAGTGTTTAGCAGACACTATATTATTATGCATTTGCTGTGCACTTTAACGCTGTGAGCTGGAGTATTGTAATAGTCACCTGAGGGAAAAATGGAGCCTGAGACCCAACAGGAGGAAAAAACTAGAAAGATGACCCCACGGGAGAAGTAAATCTAACATCTTAGAGGTAAATATATGCTTGGCACATTCACATTAGAGATAATAACATACAATCATAGAATTAAGAAATGGAAAGAACCCGTGATAGCATTTGGACCAGCAAGGGCAAATATAGTATTTGGATCACCACGTCCCTTTCCAGGCCATAACAGACATTATTAGCCAGTCATGGCAGTCTTGATGGACACAGGCTCATTATCCCTCTCCAGACAGCACTCTAGGAAGTCACTGCATTGATTTGCATTGGCAATTGAATCTCTCCGTAATTTAGACACACGTTTCTCCTTGTAGATAAACCTATCTGTGCTTCATTCTTTAAAAAGTAGTTACTCCAAATCATGCAACTAGCTATATGAAGTATTAGAAATCATAGTGTATATGTGATTTTTTGCTCACTGGCTGTTATTTTCCCTTTCCACCAGGCTGGCAATTCTTTAGGGCACAGATTGCTGTCTCCACGGAGAAGACATATGATCAGGGAACCCCTATGTGCCAAGTACCTGTCAGGGCAACAACCTGGAAAGATGTATGGCTGCAGATCAAGTCAACTTGTTGGCACCAAAGTATAAGGAATGTCCTAAGGAACCGGGTGATCGAGGGTGACTCTGCAGCCACTTCCCTTTGCTGAACAGTGCTAGCTTTGCAATCTGTGACTGCACTGGGAGTTAGCAACTAGGGTAGATTATTTAAAATGTTCTAGCCTCTTCTTCTGTTCATGGAAAAGGTGCCTTTTCTTTGAAAAGGACATATTTCTTATAAGGGTTATTCAGAGAAATAGAACCAATAGGAGATTATATACATGTATGTATATATGTATGTGTGTGTGTCTGTAAATATATGCATAGGATTTATTATGAGGAATTTGTTCACGCAGTTATGAAGGCTGAGGAGCTTATGATCTGCCCGTTGCAAGCCTGAAACCCAAGAAACCCACTGAGGACTGGAAGACACCACCCACTGGGGAGGTTCATGTACTTCACTGAGTCGACCCATTCAAATGCTTATCTCATCCAGAAATAATGCTTAATCTGAGCACCCTGCTGCACAGCCAGGTGGACACATAAAATTACCACACGTGCCACTCCTAATAGGACAGGGAGTATTGCAAGGGCATCCAGAAGAAGCTAAGTAACTAAGACCAAGAAAATAGAGCAAGCAAAGAATTCTGGTTCCCTGGTAATGCTGAGGCCTTGTTAGGAGGTTTTCAGGGATTTTACTCCATGCCATGAAGCTCTCTCAACACAAGTGCCCTTTGCCATGGTGGCTTCTGTCTGTTCTATTATCAATCACCCCATTCTTAGTTCTGTAAAGCATTTCTTTGTCACGTTGTTCCTTTATGAATTCCTATCATATGTTTCTTTATAAGCCTAGATTGCCATTATTCCCCACAGCTCTAACTCGTTATTCCTGTCTCCATGTTTCTCCCAATTCTCCTTCATTTGTAAATTCCTCATGCTCTCAGAATTTCCTGGTTAGAATTTCAACTGTTCTAACTTATAATTTAGGGGCTCTTAAAGTTTGGTGCCTTGACCAGCATCATCATCATCACCCAGAAACTCATTAGGAATGAAAATTAGTAGGCCCCTCCTGAGACCTACTGAATCAGGGGCCTGGTGATCTGCTTTAACAAGCCTCCCGGTGATCCCAATGCACATTTAAGTTTGAGAACCACACTCTAAGAACCTGAGGTTCTTCTGGTCAGATCCCCAGCTCTGTTCCAGTGAGCTGTTGAGGTTCCAGGGCTGGGGAAGGAATGTTGACAAAAGGGAGAGCAGATAATGACACAGACAGGGATCCTCAAACTTTTTAAACAGGGGGCCAGTTCACTGTTCCTCAGACTGTTAGAGGACAGGATTGTGGGCCCAGGATGAGTCAGCTGCTAAGCAGGACAGGCTGTGGCAACAAAAACAGCCGGCGGGCCAGATAAATGTCCTCTGCGGGCCATAGTTTGAGGACACCTAGTATAAAACATGGTTACCCAGTGCTGTCCCTTCCTTGGTGGCAAAGATTGACATTTTTTCTAAACAGCACAGGATTTAAAATTCTAGGTCTGAATTATATTTTATACTCATCTCTGTTACTTGGAAGCTCTCTGATCAAAGTCCAGTCATTTTTCTCATGTAGCTTCACTGTCTTAGTTCATTTCTGTTGCTTATAACAGAATGCCTGAAACTGGGTAATTTATAAAGGAAAGGAACTTATTTCTTACAGTCATGGAGGCTGAGAACTCCAGCATTGCAGGGCCTTGTGTGAGGACCTTCTTAAGTGTAGGAGAGCCAGTGTGACACAGAGCATCACACCCTGAGGGTGGTAAGTGTGCTAGCCCAGGTCTCTCTTCCTCTTATGAAGCCATCAGTCCCACTGCCATGGTGACCCATTAATCTGGGAATAGAATAATGCATTCATCGGGGCACTGCTGTCATGACCCAATCACCTTTTTAGGGCCTTACCTCTCAATATTGCCACATTGGGGCTTAACATAAGTGTCAACATAAGTGTCAGAGAGGACAAACTTTGAAACCGTAATATCCACTTTATCCATAGGTAAAAGACAGCAATACTCATGCTTTAGAATCTGTTCAAATTAAATTATGATGATAACTATACTTACATAGACTTTACAGTTTGAAGAATACCTACTCATAGGTTTCTCAATTTGTCCTTCAGGTAAATGTATGTAAAGGTACTTGTAAATTGTATTCTTCTATAGAACTATAACTATTATGGGTAATATTTTTCCCAGGAAAGCTGGAAGAGGAATTATCCTATGGCCCATACTGGCCTACACATGCAGTGACCATGGACTTGTCCTATGAATCTTATACTGCAGCATCTGATCCTGTGAAGAGAATATCCTGAAGCCCTATTTCCAGTGCTTAAATGGGCCTGAATAAAGACAATATATTATAATCCCCAGTATTTGAATTGACTTAAGACTTGGCCCTTCCTTTACAAAGAGTACATTAACCACAAGCATTTTTCAGAGAACATTGTGGACCAAAAAGTCATAACTTAGGAAATTTATCAGAATTTTATTCATACTCTGATTTTAATCTCTGTAAATGAGTATTTTTGTTCTGTGAGTTTTCAAAGCCTTTATAACTATTTCCCTTATGTTAGTAGTTTTCAAGATCTGGTCTTTGAACTAGCAGCATGGGCATCACCTGGGAACTTGCTAGAAATGTGAATTCTTGAGATACATCCCAGACCTACTGAATCAGACACTGAGGAGCTCAGCAGCTCGTGGTTTAATAAGGCGTCCAGGTGATTCTTGTTTTTAAGAAAACTAAGATCATTGACACAGATCTTAGTTGGGCTGAGTATTTTTTGAGAGCTAGAGTTGTGCCTTAATTCTTTATATTATCTTCTACACACTGCCTTCTATGAAAAAAGTACTCAGTAACCATCAGCAGATTCTGACAATAGTGGGGTAAGATATGGAGAGAGCCAAACTGAGGATTACTAGCTCTTGGTCCAAGTCTAAGATTTGCTACTTAACCATTTGCTATTTACCCCACGGACAGTTCTGGTATCAGTGTGTCAAAGTTGGAATTTTTTTTTTAATTTATTTTTTATTAGATTATAAGTGTGTACATTAATTCTATCATAGGATACAGTGTGTTGCTTCTATATGCAGTTTGGAAAACTCTCATCCAACTGGCTAACATAGCCATAATGTCTATCTCATAATTGTTGTGTTAAGACATTTATATTCAACCTTTAGACAAATTCACATGTACCCTAATAGGATAAATTATAGGCTTTATCCCCACAATATCATTCTCTTCATCCATCCTCCCCCTTCCCCTACCCCCTCCCCTTTCCCCGTAGTCTAGGGCTCCATTTGGATTGTAGCTTTCCTAAGACAGCTAACAATTAGTTTCAAAATAGTGTTGATTACATTGGATACTTTTTCTTCCATTCTTGAGATATTTTGCTAAGGAGGACATTTTCCAGCTCCATCCATGTAAACATGAAGAAGGCAAGGTCTCCATCTTTCTTTGTGGCTGTATAGTACTCCATGGTGTACATATACCACAATTTATTGATCCATTCATGGGTCGATGGGCACTTGGGCTTCTTCCATGACCTAGCAATTGTGAATTGGGCTGCAATGAACATTCTGGTACAGA
>CAUYQV010131302.1:0-51256 GCA_963574575.1 Galagoides demidoff
TGTCTATGCCAATCAATTTCCAATTTACTTTGGTATTCTAGTTTCTGAAATAAAATAAATACATGCTTTTCTGGAGGGATCACTTCTGAGGTTTATCTTACACGGGTACAAGTGAATCTTTCTAAGAGTAGAATGTGAACGTTTTAAAACAATAACTGAGAAAATGACATGAAGGCTGTGTTGACCAGTTTGATGGAAGTGTTTCAGATTGTGTGTGAAAACCCCACACTGTACCCTAGAAGTGCATTAATGTACATAGTTACCATTCAATTAAAAAAAAAAAGACAGTTAAATGGCTTTGCTCATTCAGAGAACCCATATACATTTTGAGGAATAACAAACATATCATTTCCTCTACGAGAATGAGATAAGCAAGAATCTAGGCTCCTGATATTGTCTTAAATACATCCTAAAATAATCAGGAAAAATGCTCCTATGAAAATATTCATAAAAATTTTAAAAATGTAACTAAGAGAAAACATTTAGATATTTCTTCTCTAATTTGTATTCTTAACAAAAGCTAAGAACCTATGACATCTTGAAACTAGAAGAAGCCATCAAAAAAGGGGAAAGAAATGAACTCTGAAAAACTATTTGGTAAAAAGAAAAGCAATAAATCAAAAGATATAAAAATATCCCACAAATTAAAAAGGTCACAGAGAACAAAATGTATTCAAAACCAAAAAGATAATTTACTTTTAGCAGATAAGTAACTTGAGTCAAATGTTTTAAGGGGTAAAAACTAGGTTATGTAAAACCTAGGAATTAACATCAAAGATACTTCAAAAAACTGGCACTGTAAAGAGAACTATTATACAAAGATCAACAAAGGGAAATAGTTTATTGACGCTTTGTTCCTGAAGGCATTGGTTTATCTGAAACAGGAATTTAAGAAGCTAAAATATACTCTTGATACTAATCTCCTTTAGCATCATATTGTAAACCCCTCAAAGCAATCACGAGTCAATTATATGTGTAAATATTAAAGACAAAACAATATGGTTTTCAGAAAGTAATGTAAGAAACTATCTCCACTTCCTTAAGTAGGTGAGAAAAAAAGAAAGAAGAAAAAGAGAGAGAAAGAGAAAGAGAAAGAGAAGGGGAGGGAGGAAGGAAGGAAGGGAGGGAGGAAGGGAGGGGAAGGAATGAATCATAAGTGATAAACTGGCACATTTACCTTATAAAACTTCTGTCCATCAAACAGTACTATTAATGCAGAGAACAAGCAAATCAAGCACTGAAATAGTTTATTTTCAAAGAATTTACTAGCAAAATGTGTAGAAGTCAACATTCCACAAAAGAGGATTTACAAAAACTGAAGCACTGAAGAAGATACTTAGTAACTGTAATCATTGAGGAAATGCAAATTAAAATCAGAATGAACATTAATATTCATGAATCAGAATAACTAAAATTGAAAAGCTATTGATTTTATGAGGAAAAACCACAATAATTTCATACATTGGCCATCAGATAGAAATTGATACCTTTCAGGAAAATGTTTGCCATTACTTAACTGACGGTGAACAAAAGCAAATCCTAGCATCTATAGTTTCTGTCATTAATATTGACTCACTAGAATTTTGCAAATATGTGGTCCCAAAGACATGCAAAAAAGTATTAATAGCAATGCTATTGAAAATATTCCACAACTGAAATGATCCAAGTATCTGGTAAAATGGACTTGAAATCCATTCAGTGAAATGCTACAGTTGACTACTATATAGTGGTGAAGACCATATATACTATGGCTGCGTGGAATAAGAATAAATCCCAAAATGTATTGTGAAGAACAGAGACAAGAATTGAAAGAATCATGCTGTATGACATCATTTAAATCAAGGTTAAAAGTGTACAAAACTATGCCATAAATTTTAAAATCAAGGAAGTAATTACCTTTGTATAATAATAAATTAAAGTTTGACAGAATGAAGACTCTGGATAGCTGGTAATGTTCTCTTGTTATCTACATGGTGGACACCCCAACGTGTGTTCAGTACATGATAATTCCTTGATCTATACCTTATAATGCATAAACTATTTAAAATGTGTATTCTAAATTCAACAGTTTTTAATAAATCCTGGAAAGGCATAAAATGCATAAAGCCAAACTTAGTCAAGTTGATATTTCATTGTTTCTTATAATGCTGAAAAATTGTAAATGGTATATTTATGAATAAAGGACTCACAAGATCAATACGGCATATAAATATGATAAACTACCAGGCTAATATCTGCATCATATATTGAAAGAAGAATTAACCAGACACAGTGGCTCAATGCCTATAATCCCAGCACTTGGTAGGCCAAGGTGGATGATTGCCTGAGCTCACAGGTTCAAGACCAGCCTGAGCCAGAGTGAAACCTCATCTCTACAAATAGCCAGGTGCTGTGGCAGGCACCAGTAGTCCCAGCTACTTGGGAGGCTGAGGCAAGAGGATCACTTGAACCCAAGAGTTTGAGGTTGCTGTGAACTAAGATGCCATCCATTGCTGTGAGCTAAGACACCATAGCACTCTGCCAACGGTGACCAAGTGAGACTCTGTCTCAAAACAAAACAAACAGAAAAGAATTAATAATATGAGGAAAAAATTATATGTTAGATAGATACATACCTATACTTATACATACATTCATATATTTCCTATTTAATGTTTTTTCTATCAGCATCAATTTAGTCCAAGTATATTCCTATTTGATATATCTTAAATTTGCTTATATCATGTATACACCGATATTGTTTTCATCATGCTCTGAGTGCAGTCATACACTATTCACTACAGAGAATCAGCCTGGCACTCTGCGTATGGTCCCACCCAATGAACGACATTAACATACATACGGTAGCAGTTCTCAGCCAGTGACTATCCTCTTGTGTCCCTTTGATTTCACAGTGTTCTGTACCTAATGTCATTCATTTCTGCATCATCTTCCTTTCTGCCTTGGTTTTTATTGGGGTGGGGAATATTTTGACCCATGGTGCCTAAACAATAGCACCAAAAATCATCAGAAAGTAAAGATTTTATATTGGCTCCAAACAAAGAAAGGACTATTAGAAATATAAAAGATATTTTATAGTGGCAAAAGTTTTCCCTATGGAAATGTCTACAGAAGCAGGTAAAAATTCAGCAGAAAATTTTGAACAGTTAGAAGTCCTATACAATTCTGAAAAACATTTATAAACATCAGTGCTGCACAGGAGAATTGAATCCCAACTGTATCAGGGTGACTGAAATGTGGCGGGAATTATACCGTGACTCAGGAGCAGCCTGCTCCTGGGAACTAGGATGAAACAGTATTGTTGAAGAAATAATCCCATTTCTAGCAACAAGTAAACAACATATAATTGAAATATATGTATCAATATTAAAGTTGGTCTTCTCAAGGGAATGAATGATAGCTGATCGTATTTCTGACTATATTTTATAAATTATCTGCACTCAGAAACGCAGTGATATTATTGACGCTAACAAAACCCAAGACATTGGATTTCTTCCCACTGATGAGAAATTACCTTCATGTTACTGCAGTTGTACGTGTCACATTTAGTCAAATGCTGAAAGTAGAATTACCATTTTGAAAGCCAGTATTTTGTGTTGGAGTTTCCTAATATAAATTCAAAATTACTATTTACTAAGAAGAACAATACATTTAAAATATTTAGGTAAATAAAACCTCAATTCCAAGGAAGAACTAAAATCTACCACGTCATCAACTATGTTACTTTACTTATAGACTCCATATTCTTCTCCATTCTGACAATTATGGTTTTAAAATGTCCATTTAAAATTTGATTCTCCAAAGCTTACTTGGTCAAGTGCACCTCCTCTTACTTCTCCATAATGTCATTCAGAGTCCTGCTACAGAGTGCAGAATGAAATTTCATTATTGATTAGAATATATGCTTAAAGGTCAGCTTTAGCTCAGCATTTCAAAACTTGATTAACTTGTGCTTGTTAAAGTTTCAGCACACTTTTGAAATTCAGAGTAATTATATCTCAACAATATATTGGCAAGAAAAAGTGTGGTTATATTATAAAATGTGACATTATTAGGTCAGAATAACATTTCTAAACTCAAGGTATTTGGAAGTTCCCATAAGTATAAAAGAGGATAAAAATTAGGTTTATGTTGGTTTTTAATGAATTGGGTAATGTAGATGTTTTATTTTCTTTGGTATTTAAGATATAATATAATTATAAAAACTTTCACATATTGATTTCTTATAGTCTTTTTTTCACTTTTTTAACCCTGGGCTTTAGCATTCTGATATCGCGACATAATGTTTTCCAAAATTGCATGTCTTACTAGATATTTAAGTGTAGACTTTCTCTTAAGTATTTAGCATTTATATCAAAAACAATGTAGTTTTTCTATAAAAATTTTACATGAGAATACTATGCTCTAATGTACAGTTTATAATCATACTTCTTTATCGCTTTCAAAACAGAGGATCTAACTAAAATTCATGCCTGACTCTTTAGCCTCCTTTGATTTAGAACTGACTTTTTCATCTTCTGTGACATTGGTATTTTCATTTTTTAGACTGAAAAGGGCTATTTATTAATTATAAAATTGTCATATTCATTTATTTTGATTTCAAAGTATTATGCAGTACAAATATTTCTGGTTATGTGAATCATTTTTATAGTGTTTATTCATGGTTATAAAATTGTACCTGTCACTCAGTTAGACCCTCCCCTTCTCCCTGCTTCCCCCTATCTGATTTCTGTTAAAAAATAGAAATCTAGTATGAAATAGAAATAGAATAAAATAGAAATAGAATAGAATAGAAATCATAGTCTCTGTTATGTTTCCCTCTATACACAATCATCACGTAGCTTCAGTTTACTAGTGGGAACCTGTGGTGTTTGTTTTCCCTTTCTTTATATACATCACTCATGGTAACTGTCTCCAGTTCCATTCAAATTGTTGCAAAAGGCATTAAGTCATCCTTTTTCACAGCTAAGTAGTACTCCATGGAGGGCATAGACCACATTTAGTGGATACACTCATGAATTGATGGGCACTTGAGTTGACTCCACATATTTGCAATTGACAGTGAAATATCACCATATTCCTGGTAGAATGGCTTTTATTAAAAAGTCCAAAAATAATAGATGCTGGCGTGGATGCAGAGAGAAAGGAACTCTTCTACCTGCTGATAGGACTGGTAATTAGTATGAGCTCTATGGAAAACATGTTGAATTTTTTAAAGTATTAGACAATAGAGTAGATACTTGTTTATATTAATATTCATAAACGTTCATTTTACCAACTCTATTTTCCAAATGGAAGCTGGGTTCTCAGTCACATCATTTTTATAAGTTCTTCTTTTTAAAATCTAACTAAAATGACTCTCATAGAGATGGGTTTTGGCAGTTAATTGGACTTCACCACTACAAAATATGGTATTATGACATAGTGTCTTCCAAAAATTATATGTCTTATTAGACATTTTTCTTACATGTGGACAATATACAGAGACTTTATGACAACAAATTCCAATAACACATTTTTAAACATTAGTAGTCCATAGTACAGAATTGAATACCATAAATTATAAAATGTCAAGTTATTTTATCTAATTACTCCATGATTTTATACAATCTGATTCCTAATTCTAAGAAATTATTTAGGTTTTTAGAATTATAAAGCTTACTGACAGGCAGTTGTCCTAAGCACTTCTTGAATATCTGCTAATTACGCCCAAAACCTATGTGGTCAACTGTCTCCATGTTTATAAACATTTATCACATGGTCCTGGGGCCTTATGTCAGTTGCAAATTCTTTCCTAAACTTTACTTTGAGATTAATAATGACACCAGTTATTATTTCAATAAAAATATAGTTGTACAAAACTATTTTGAACACAATTTTCCATCTGTGACATAATTTTTTAATAACTTAATCCATATACAGTATTACCAAGTGATGTGGCAAAACTCTATATTAAGCTGGAATTTCAAAGTACACCCTAACTTATTCCTGATTACAGCCAATTTGTTGTGCTATGTGCTATCAAACGTCATTCATGCTATCTGTACCCATTTAAAATAACTAAAAGGATTGGATTGTAATATTCTCAACAGAAAGAAAGGATAAATGCCTCAGGTGGCGGATAACACACTTACTCTGATTTGATCAGTTCACATTGTATGACTGTATCAAAACACCAGCACAAATAAAAAAGAGAGGGAAAGACATATTTTCAGTATTTCTTAAAATTCAAAGTATTTTGAAAGAGAAAGAAATCTGGAGTGCGCTGTATGAACCGGTTAGATTCAGTTCCACATGTCTTAAATCATCTCTAATGTCTGGCTATGAAAAGAAATGAAATTAATAAAATACAGGAGATAGATGTCCATAATAAAATAATCAAATGAATTATGTTCATAAGGATTGGTGGATGACCCTTTTCAGAACACACGCAGGAATCTAAGAAGGAGAATACAATCTACATCATTTTATATCAATCAGTGATTCTTTATCATCATGGTAAAAAAGCAGTTCCTTCTGGAAACGAAAAATTTAACTAAAGTTCTTCTTAAGTCGTTAAAATATTGTATAATTAGTGTTATTCTCTTCAGTATTTGTGACATGGTTTGTATAAGACAGACCAGAATTATCTCCCTTATCAGTAGGCCTAGTGTACACCATTCTAACACAGGTGATACGGCCTCTATGAAAGTTCACTGCAATCTTCATTGAGGTAGACTTCATATTTGTCTCACAAATCCTTCATTTTTATATAATAGAATATGAAAATACAGTCAAATGGGTAAGCGTGAGTCATGGTACAGAGAATCAATAAACTTACTGAAAGAATATTGTAATAACTTGGTTCAAACATAAACTTTACATCAAAAGTTCTTTGTCAAGGGTTATCTAATCATGAATACATAAGGTATTGATAATATAAGCAGAAATAGCAACCAGGTAATATTCCTTTAGACTAAACTCCCATGGAGATTTTAGGCCTCAGTATCACTCTTGACCTAATGCATACTTTTACCACTACAAAAACATAATCACCATGATTTAAAGAATTAGTTACATTTTCAAAGAAATAATGTTTAACTGAAAAAAAAATCCAGCATATATGAAACTTTAAGCTAGTGTTGAAATTTATATGGATTCATCAGAGAAATAACATATATTCTCTCATCTCCAGGCCTTCACTACACGTCCTCCCTGGACCTGACTGCTGATTTCTTCACAGGGCTATCTGCAGGGGATTGTCAAGTTTTGGAGTTAGTCCCCTATCTTACAGGAATCAGGCAGCACTAATACCCCTAATTCTGCTCGGTAATTGGCTGGGGCAGGCTGACCAGGGCAAAACTGAGGCGTAGACATTCCTGCCAGTCAATTATAATCTCTGCAACGAAAGATCTGAGAAGCATATTTTTCATGGTCGTGCACATATATCATTAAATAATAACAAAGAAAAATAATTATAACCACAATTAATAGATCTCATGAGATTTTGGAACACATTTAGTAAAAGATTGATGAAATGCTAAAATATCTAGCAATTCAAATACAAAGAAAATATGGGAAAATAAATACTGGGAATTACACACAGCCATGACAGTATAGGAACAGTGTGTCTGTTCCAGAGATTTTGATCATTGTCCCTGGAGCTGGAACTCCTCGGTCCCAATTTTGATTTAGCAAATATTACTAAGTATGTTCTCGGCAACCTAGTTATTACATCTTATTCAGGCCTTGGTTAACTTATCTGTAAACTAGAGATGTTAGTTCTTAACGCATATGCTATTTGTTAAATTTAAATGTGTAAATATATGTAAAATACAATGATGCTGGCAGATGGCAAATTCTGCATGCCTTGTGTATGACATTTTGTGCTTTTCATTAGCTTGTAAACTCCAACATAAGAAAAACCCTGGTAAATAGTATTTGTCCAGTAAATGCTGAAGATGTGACTGAAACAATATAAGAAGTTGTGGTGGTAGGTACGCTACACCCCTGGGGGATTCTTTCTTTAAAACGTTGCAGCTGACTGCCCAGCTGCTATGAGTGTCAGTGGTTAAATGCTTTCAGAAATTGCCTCGAACTGAAAAAAAAACCTAAGCAGGATCATGGTCTTGACCTGAAGGATGTCCACTGACTGATCAATGCCAGGGCGTGTACATAGCATAGGCTTGCTGTTTGCATGCCAGGGGAATGATGATGAAGGACCCTTCCAGCACCAGACTCTGTGGGATTTTAAGATTTGCAACTTCCTGTGTTTGGATTGCACTTTGTTTCAACTTCTCATTCTGCCCAAAGTTATTTCTTTAATACCCTTCCATTTGCATTGATCCCTAGAGCACACCCCAATAATACTCCTGCCTCCATACCTCCGTTTTGGACTCACTATCTTGGGGAGCAAAGGGAAATGAGTTTTTAAAAGACCATCCTCACAAATATGCCTTTTCAGATGCTTTATGATTAATAATTTATACATGTGTGCTTGTGTATATTTGTGTGAGAAAGTGTGTTAAAATCTACTTTAAACTTAATGCATTGTTATTAAAGATACTTAAAAAGATGTAATAAGTGAAAATAAAACTAAAGCAGAAGGCTTTGAGTCATTTCCTATTACTCAGTTATTCCAGATGGTCGTCAAGTAGCAGTCAAAATGAAATAGGCTAAGACTAACATGCCTTCTTTCTTCCTTATTCTAATGAATCCATTATGAGGAATATTTATGTAAATTCAAATCTAGGAAAATAATAAAATAATTAAAAATAAAATCCAGTATATCATATTGAATGAATGATAAGTTCATATAGCTAAGGAAGTCAGATCGTATGATTTTAACAGGCCATAGAGTAGTATCACACTGTCAGCTTGATAAGCATCTGGTAAATTTCAATATACAAAAGTATATGCTCATTGAGTATATTGTGCATGGAAATCTATTCTTTTTTTATTGTTTGGGATTCATTGAGGGTACAAAGGATTGCATTTGTTAGGTAGAGTTCCTCTTATAATTGTGTCCCACCCCCAAGAAGTGTGCCATACACATAACCACCCAAGCCCTCCATCCTCACCGCTCCCCATTACCTCATTCCCCTACCCACCATATATTAGGTCATCTACAGTCTTCATTTTAGAATTGAGTACACTGGATTGTTCCTGTTCATCTTATGATTCTTTACTAAGGAAAATACATTCCCCTCCAATCCAGGTTAATACAAAAGATGTAAAGTCTCCATCTCTTTCAATGGCTGCATAGTATACATATACCACAGTTTGTAAATCCATTTCTGGGTTGGTAGGCCTATAGGTTGTCATCACATTTTGGCAATTGTAAATTGAGCTGCAATGAATAGTCTAGTGCAAATGTCCTTATGTTAAAATGATTTTTTTTTTTCCCCTGGGTAGATACCCAGTAATGGGATTGCAGGATCAAATGGGAGGTCTAATTTGAGTTCTTTGAGGAAATCTATTTTCTAAATATACCAAAGAATATCAACTTTATTTCAAATCCTAACATCAAATCTCTCAATAAAAAATTAGAATTTCCAGTAAGGCAGTAAGGTAAATATGCTTACCATGGGGTCTGACAATTACGTTTGAAAACTTGTTCCAAAAAAGTGCTACGTACCTCATTGCTGAATATACCTCATTGATGAATTTGAAGTACTCTCCTTGTGAAGTTATACACCAATGACAGCACCTAGTCCACCCTTCAAGGAGACTTTGGAACTCTTTTTCAGGAATGGCCATCAGAGCTCTCATAGTATTAACCTTGATATCCTAAATCTTAGAAAAATATTTTCCTTTCACTATTTTCTATATCTTGGGGTAAGGAAAAAAGTCATCAGGGGTCAGATTGAATGAGTAGGTAGATTCTCAATAAGTTACTTGTTTACTGGCTAAAATCTCCCTATAGATAATGTGGTGTGATCTGGTGCATTGTTGTGACGCAAGAGCCATGAGTTGTCAGCGAAAAGTTCAGGTTGTTTAACTTTTTCATGCAGCCCTATTAGCACTTCCAAATAGTAAACTTGGTTAATTATTTGTCAAGTTGGTAATGATAACCCCTCTGATACTAAAAAAGGTTTAGCAACACCATTGGACTCTTGATTTGAACAGATGGAACTTTTCTGGTTGTGGAGAATTGGCTGACTTCCATGGTGTACTTTGACATTTTGTTTCAGGGTTGAACGGTACTCCCATGTTTCATCACTGGTGATAATATGGTTCAAAACATCATCTTACCTCTCCAGAAGATCATGGCAAACTTAGACTCTCCTTTGCTTCCATTCAGCAGTGAGCTCCTTTGGGCCATTTTTACACACATATTTTTATCATGTCAAGATCTTCAGTTAAGATTTTCCTGTTTCTAAATTGATGTTTACTAGGTCTGCTAGGCTTCTCACAGTCCACTGACAATTTTGACACACAATTCTGCTAATTTTTGCAATGTTTTTTATCAGTTCTGCTCATTGCTGATAGCCCTGAACAGCCTCCATCAGTAGTTTTCTCTCCTCTCAAAAAAGGGTTTCATTGATTTGTACACTTCTGTTGTCTTCAAGGCATTATCACCATAACATTGGGCTATCATGTCCCTGATTTCACTTCCACTCTTTCCAAGTTTAACAAGAAATTTAATGTTTTTCATTGTTCTTATGCAAGCTCAGACATTCTCACAACAGCATGCAACAATGACCACCACTCAGCAAGACACCAGCACACACTGACATGAACACAGCTGTGAGACACTGATAAACCTGACAGAGTGGTTTGTGGTGCCATCGTAAGAGCATGGTGGCAAGTCTGCAAACTTAATTGTCAGACCTTATATGCATGTTATTATATAACATTATTTTGAAATTACTTCAAATTTTTAAATGAAACATAAATTTTAGAAGTAGATGAAAATCATCGTTGGCAATTGATATAATCATTCAATTGAAATGCCCAAACCAACAATTTAAATCTATTAATTGACTTTGGTATGGTGATTGGAAAAAGATAGATTATTAACAGTTACCATGCTGTAAGATAAAAATACAAGAAAACAAAAATTAAAATTTCTTTAACCCATATAACAAAATTAAGTTTAGAAAGATTACTTTGATAAAGACATAAAAAATTAAAATAAAATAAAGGTGTATATTATTTGAAGTGGTATTGAAGAATACACATTTTATAATTAGATTCCGCTGACTGACTTACTGGGAGACATTAAGCAAGTTATATACATTTTTGAAATCTTATCTACTTTTCAATAAAAGTATAAATATTAAGTTATAAGTTATGTATAAAATTATCTGAATAGCTCCTTGCTCACAATAAATGGTCAAAAAATATTAGTTGAAACAAGTTTTAAATTTTTCATTATTTAAATTATACTTATCACATAATGTTGTATGGGTACAAGCCTTTGTTCCCATTTTTTTTTTTTTTTTAGATAAAACATCAGCATTATCCAAGTCTGTGAACATTTAATGTGGATTCACAGGACATTTACATACATGTACAAAAAGCACTGAAGATCCTGGCTGTGAGATTCTTCCGAATTGAGGCTAACTATTCTTTTTTATTCCACAGAAAATATAGACAACTTAGTGGGAGTACTGCACATCTTAATCATATAAATATACAATGCAGAACAAATAAGTGAATAAGATTATGCCAGTAGACACTGCCCTGATAGTATCGAGAATTTAGAATTTTTTAGTTTTTCCGTTTCGAATGTTTAGGTCTGCGTAGCTGAAAAAGGAAAATATGTTTCTCTAAACAGTTTTAGGCTTGAGGTAACTCATCCCTTATACTTAGCTTATTTACCTGACATCAAGGGAAGATTTAAGTTCAAACAAATGTTTTGCACCTGCGTGGAAGAAAAAGCCCAAACTGAAGCTGAAATATCACGGCAAAAGGGGCAAGGGCTGTGTAGGGCCATCCTCACTCCGGAGCTCTCCGGGGGCTCCAGAATAGATTAAATGCTTGAAAAGAAAGAATATGTTCTGGCAGCTTTGCTAGATCTATATCCCCAGGGAAAAATTGAAGACATAGTTGCATTCAATACAGACATAGATCTTCAGAAAGATATTTCCATAAGTAAGCATTGCAGGCATTCTGCTGTGCTTGCCAAGAATACTCATGAAACAGAGTGCAGGCCTGGAATGAACATGCAGGGGAGACTGTGGAAATGGTAACTGCTTCAGCGACACCCACAGCAGCAGGAGATGACAACAATGGTAGTATCAGCAGCAAAAAGGGGCTATTTTTTCCATCTATAAATGCAATTGAACATATGGCTAGCTTAATTAGGACTTTTCTCATTAACTCAGAATAGGCAGCCCCTATTTAAGCACCCTCGATAGAAAATCTGCATGAATAACGATCTATAGGTTTGCAAAAAGACCATTTAATAAGTGGGAAACCAAGAAGTCAGCGAGGAGCATCTGTGCAACATTTGCTTATTTTTACCATATTTAGTCACTTTCTGCTGTGTTCCAGAAGCCCTTGAACCACATTCAGAACTCCCATTGGTAGGAGTGGTTCGTTGAATGCTGCTTTGGTAGAATATGGCCGTAGCTAGAAATTGAAGCACCATTTAAAACACACACACACACTCAGCAGAGTCCTATGTAAGGAAAGTTCACATTTGTATGTTGTAATCACGGTAATGTCATTACTATAAAAAACTAAATTTGAAATTTTCCAATAAGAAACATAACACCAGGGACCATCCTCTTCTTGTTTTACAAATAAATACCGTGAACAGGAATATGCTGGAAGCATTTGAAACTCTAGCAGTACAGATGTGTGTTCTAAGACAACAGTTTTTAGGAGCAGGCTATTTGATTGTCCTTTTTTATACATTAAACGTTAAGGATTGTGAGTGAGGCAAGGACGGAAGTCTGGTTAAAGATCCAATCCTTATAGATAGAATCATCTGGATGAACTTGGCAGAAGCAGCAACATGGGTGGTATTTTTGTTAGAAATTCCAAGATGCAAATAAGTAATTAAAGTGGGAAGTTAAGAGCCCAGAACCGGCAAACCTACTTTCAAACATCCATTAGTCCACTTCCACTTCAGACAAATTGTTCCCCTTTACTGAGCTTGTTCTACAATCAGTAAACTGGGTATGACAAACAGGACACTGCATTCCAAGGAACAGGGTCACCGCCCAGGGCCCAAGCTTTATAAATGTGGTTGAGAACATTTCATGTAATGTTTAAGTTAATAGATTGAGGCTCAATCCTCCATTTTCATTTATTTCTTTATTCATTTTTATTAAATCACAGCTGTGTACATTAATGCATTTATGGGGTACAATGTGCCAGTTTCATATACAATTTGAAATACTTACAACAAAGTGGTTAACACAGCCTTCAGCACACTTTCTTAATTATTGTGTGAAGACACCTATACTCAGACCCAGTTTTTGAGTGCCAGAATTTCTCAACTTGTTCTAATTGTCAGAACCAGTTAGTGTACTTGCTAAAGCTCCAGGCTCCCTAAGGCCTTCTTTCAGATATTCCACCTTAGTAGAAAGGGGGCAGAGCATAGAAATCTCCGTGTTTATGAACCAACAAGCCATGTTGCTAGGAACTGAGCACAAGCCCAGCAACGTATCGTAGGGCCTTACAATGATCTTCTAGTCTGAAAACTAAATGCAAAGACACTTTGTTTCCTCATATTTCTTAAATATTCAAATAAAAACTAGAGACTTCATCCCTATAATTTGGACTAAACAATTCTTTAGTTCTCTGTAATGAATGATTATGGGAGTAAAAAATAGCTAAAATATACCCCAGAGTAAACTGAGGACAGTAAATTGCATTAATTAAACACAACAACAACTAAAATGCCCTTATGCCGTGCTCATTATATTACTTGACAATATCCTGAACAGCCTTGAAAATGGAGGTATTTTCATTGATTCTAGATTTGCAAGGCAGGTAAATTTAGAGAAATGTTTCCTGAGTTACTTAAATATTATAGGTAGATTGCTTTAGAAGAATTATCTTTTGTTATTTATACATCATTGTTGTTTACTTCTAAAACAAATTTTATTAACAAAAAAAAAGCTGAACATCTGAGTTGGAGATGAAGTTGAAGTTCCTGGTATTGACTAATGAAATTTCTCAGTGCCTCTGATTTTTACCTGCAGATAATAAACTTTATCCCGATCATTTGACATGCTGACCTTTTGCTGATTTAGCCTTACCAGAGCCAAAATTCTTTCCCTTCATTTTTCTTAAAGTTAACAAGAATAACGGGAATTTTAAAAAGATGTTTTGAAATTTCAAACACATCAAAACAGTGGCTCACACTTATCAGGTTCCAGAGGAGCTTAAACAAGCTGATGTCCAGGTTTTACCTTTTTCCTGACTCTCTCTGATCTACCAGTTATTGTGTTGAAAGAGACCATGACTTACAATAACTAAGAAAATGCCGTGAAGGCTATCTTAACCAGTTTGATGAAAATATTTCAAATTGTATATAAAACCAGCACATTGTAACCCATGACTGCATTAATGTACACAGCTATGATTTAATAAAAAAAAAAAAAACTTTTTCCCACAATTCAGTATAGTCCAAGGTGCAAAGAAGGTAATTCAAAATTAAATTTTAAATATAATTTGAAAAAAAAAAAAGAGAGACCATGACTTCCAGCTTGGGGGGGTTAGTTCTCTAACGCTGTGACAGATTCAAAATCTTCTCTGAGGGGTGATTGTTCTCATTCAGATTACCTTCAAATATAAAATGTGAAATAATGAAGCCTCATTCCAGCACACCTATGTCTTAGTTCAGGATCCAGCTTCTAGTCTAAATACCAATTCCTCAGCAGGAAATTTTTACCAGAAAGTATGTGTAAACTGATGTCACAGGTAATGCTGTGATTCTCACGACAGAGTTAGGAGGTCACTTTCTCTCTTCTGTATGCACGTACATATACACCTGTGTGTGTCAAACAGGGAGAGGACGAGAGGCAGAGGCACAGACAGACTAGGATCCTGGCATCTTCGTGTTAGCACTGAGTACTTTGTTGAAGGCCACTAAGTAAAAAATTGGAAAACAACAAAGGTAAATTTAATATCCAAGAAACTTTCTGCAATATTGCATTCTTTATACCGAAATAGACCATAAATGTGTATCATTTCCTTTGTACTGCTAGGGACAACTCTCCATAGGCTTTTTTATTTCTGCACATCTTAGAGCAGAGGGCGACCATCTGTTCCAGAAGGTTTGGATAGCAAACAGCTCTGGAGCAGAGACAGTGCCTTCCTCCAGAGCAAATAACAAGCACATTTACCGCCATTATAAAAGATCTAGGTTCCTTAATCTGAGTTCCTTTTCTGCAATGCAACTCACTGTGTGTGTAAGTATAATCCGATTCTCTTTACATGGCCCCGTAAACAATGATGATCAGGGGAACAGCACAGAAATGATAAAACTTTGGATATGCCCATTGCTGTGATTTATAAATTGTATTTTTTCTCTGACCCAGAAGAACCATGGCTTCTACCAGCATTCACAAAATGGGCATACTAACTTGGTGATTTGAAAATAGGGTAAAATCTTTGTGGTATTTAACAGATCTTGATAATTTTTATTATGAAAATTGCCTTATGGTTATCTTAAATGTGCACTCTGTCACACGTCTTGAGGGTCTAGAGTTAATGAAAATCCTGATATTTATTGTATCATGAAAGGAAAAGGAAATTTAAAATGGCTCAACTTTTTTGGTTATAAAATACATACTTTGATTTCCAAAATCAAAGATTCTAAGAAAAACAAAAGTAAGTTTGACATGCCAGTAATACCTATGAGAATAAGAGGACGCTCCCGCAAGTGATCTGCCATCTGTTTGGCT
Organism: Galagoides demidoff; assembly: GCA_963574575.1. Lineage (NCBI taxonomy): Eukaryota > Metazoa > Chordata > Mammalia > Primates > Galagidae > Galagoides > Galagoides demidoff. The sequence continues at coordinate 15,849 of CAUYQV010131302.1, forward strand.
GTGGAATGCTTCAAATCCACCTGTATCTCCTTTTAATGCTAATCAGATATAATTGCTCTCAGAGGAAAACCCTTGTTACTTTTATTTAGTCATTTTTTTCTGGGTGAAGTCAAAACAAGGAGCAATTCTAAGTCAGAGATCAGACTGCCAAAATGACGTGCAGTTAGGAATTCAGGTGATAAAAATGTTTCAAGAACAGGGACTCAGAGTTTATGTAGCAAGAGGAAAAATGGGAGATTGAATGGACGATGATTTCCAAAGCTAGCCAGAAAGCCGATCAGATTCAGGCCAAAAACAGCACCACAGAATTGACTGGTCACAAGTAAAAAAAAAAAAATCTGGGTGAGGAGGATGATCACCTGCCAGGAAGAGAATGTCTCAAATTTCACATGTCAGATATTACTGGAACTATCTTTCTTTAGCTTGACATATTCTTCAACAGTCCACAAAACTACCAAACGTACCTTTTTTTTTTTTTTTTTTTTTTGCAGTTTTTGGCCGGGGCTGGGTCTACACCTGCCACCTCCAGCATTTGGGGCCAGCGCCCTACTCCTTTGAGCCACAGGCCCTGCCTGTTGCCTAAGCTTTTTTCTACCTTTGAGAAACCATCTTTCCTTACTATCCCTATTGTCCTGCCCTCTTTTATCTATAAGCAAAGCAGTTTTTCCATGTACCGTAACCATTTTTTTTCTTGCTTAAATATAACTTCAGTTCAAGAGTAAGAAGTGCCCACACCTCCTCTTTCCACCTCTCAGAGTTTTTCACTTCCCATTTCTATGTTTTTCTCTTTTCCTTGCAGGCAGCTCCTGGTTACGATATTCCCTTGGATTTATGAATATGATTTATAAATTTTCTCTCTCCGTGATTGTCACCAGACTCAGAGGGACAGTGACAATGATTCCTAGTTCCTTTGAATTCTCTCCCAGCATTACTACCACATGACGATGAAAGCGTGTGGCCTGCAGGAGCCCATGTTCTCACCACCTCACTTCTTACATTCTGAATCCCTGAATTCTGATGCCACCTGCAAAATACGTCATGGTATTGGTCACATTTCTTTTTAATCAATTTGGTTGTTTGGATTATTTTTTGTCATTGTCATGAAAAACAATTTCCATCCAAAAAGGAATGAGATACAGGGAGTTGTGACATTTTAGCTTAACAACACCAGACAGCATTTCCAAAGCTAAAATCTAGAGTTGATGCCAGGAAGAATTAACATGAAGCTCAATATTATCCTGTGTGGAAGAAAGCCAAAAAGTCGTGTGGCTTGCCAAAACTCTGTAAGCCTTTGATGGAATAACTGTCTTCCAGTGCTACTTGTTTTATTTTGCAGGGAAAAATAATCCCAAATTCACTATTTATGAAAACAAATCATCTCCTGCAAATGAGATGGAAAATTAAAAGAAAAAACAAAGGAGAACCTAGATTGAAGTCTTGTATGATAAATTACCTTTGACATTACTTAAAAATAGTTTGGCAAATATTATAATTTATATGAAGGTTTAGAAATAAGCACACAAACCAACTGACTAAGTTAAGATGTATCATTAAAGGTGAAGTGTTGTTCTGGATCGGCTGACACAGGCTTGCAAAAGGTATTTGGGCACCATCTTTTGAAGGCCATGTTCAAAGGCAACATTGAGTAGATTGAAACTGGTTATTGTGGGAGAGTTTTTACCACAAAGGTCAGCAAATGCTATGTTAGATCCTTTTAAATTTATTTATTTTTCCTGCAGAGCTAATTTACAAATAACACAAATGTTTATAACTAAAGATGTAAGCATAGAATCATCGGCTAGTATTAAATCTTCTGTTAAACATTCCATTCAAAACACTCCCCTCCTTACTGAAGCTTAGGTAAGTTTGTGTAGAAATATCAGAAAATTAATTCAATGCAGATATCAATTAGTGCTTAACAATTCCTACAAGATATTGCTAAATAAAAATATAAAAAGTAATATTAGAATTGACTAGTCATGTGTAAAAATTTATTGTCTACTTAAATTAGAAATATAATAAAAAAGAGATTTAAAAATTGTTTTGATGTTAACTTTCATATTTTTTCTTTTAAAGTATTTCAACTTGATTTAAAATAGAACATTATTTTCCAGTGATTATTTGCCTAAGTTTTTTAATCTTGAGAACATTATAGTGTACATTTTAAAAAGAAGATTGTTAAACTCATAAGAATTGTGACGTCACAACTTATTAAAGTATCATCTAATTTAGTCAGCATCCTATATCCAAAGTTTCATTCGGTGGATATATTCTCTCACTGCGACATACATATGTGCTTATAATTATATATCTGTATAATTATTAGTCCTTATTTTTCTTTTAGAAAACAGAGCTGAATATGTTTTGCTTATTATTCTAAAGAAAGTCCTGCACAATGCCCCACAAATAATGAAGAATGAACAAATCAGCTGAGGAAAAAGCATGTAAGACATCTTTAATAAAGTATTCAAATATTTCTTCCTCCTTAGTAATTTGCCCTACATCAAATAATTTGATGATTCCCCATTAACTGCTGGTTGGCAGTTTTTATGGTTTTATCCTATTATTTTCTGTGATTTTACCCTTTTACCTAAATTACCTGTTGAATGGAATTCATTTTTAGATATTGGTTGTTTGATTCCTTCTCTGATGACGCAGATCAAAACAAAATTCATTCCTCTGTAATTCCTTTAGTTAGATCACCGAGAAAACTTAAGAATAATAAATAAAGGCTGAATTAAGCTAAGAAAATTCAGCAGCACAAAAATGAAGTCATACATATCGTTTGGGGTATTTTTCTGTGCGTGTGTCTTTTACCTATTTTAATTAACAACTTAAAAACTGGATAGAGTTGCCATTCCTTTCTGTTTTCCAGCCTATTTTTCTCGGGTTTTAGCTACTTTAATTATTGCTGATCACTGACCTGAAGCAAAGAAGCAATTTTCTTGTAAAAGTACTAATTACCAACTAAGTGCTTGGTATTTGGGGCATAGAAAGCAAGGAAGAAGAGCAAGAGTTGAGATGTTAATAAAGTGTGCTTACGTTTGCATGTGTTTCTACTTGTGAAGCCTTGATAGCAATTTTCCTTTCTAAATTTCACACAGCATCCCTATTTACTTTAAGTATTATACCAAAAATAGTATTACAGTCTATTGCTAATCATATTTTTAAATGTTATAACAATATACAATAAATAGAACATTTAACTCACCCTCTCTCATTGATTTAAACAGGTATTATTTAGAAGTAAAAATAATGAGGGCAAAGAAATCAGAGATTAATAATCATGATATTTAATAGCTCTCAAATATTGTAGTCTAATCCCACAGAGCATCTTTAGACTTTATTTTATTATTCTAACCAGTAAAAGGAAAACTTTACAATTGGAAATAGGATTATAGTTTTTGTTGGAGTCACATTTTTTCAGAATGTATGAAGCGAGGTAATGTTTAGCATATGTGTACAATTAGATGTTTGCAAAACCAAAACCAATTCATTTCAAAATTAAAGAACACATGATTAGTCATGTAACCCTAACTAAACTAAGATAGAAACATGAAGTTATTAATGTATGTTCTATTCTTGTTATTTACTATTATTTTAAAAGCTGTTATTACAATGTTAAATGCTTAGTTTCACCTTCCTCTTTAGCAGTATATTACTGTTTTCATTTCAAACTGTTACTGTAATGTCTAGCTCTTAAAACAGAAATTCTTTTCTTAGATCTTCAGAGGCATTATGTTTGTATTGTTAAAGCCCAACCATCCCAACACCACCAGGGATAAGCTTTTACAGTGACGGGATCAGATTTATTGACTTGATTCAGCAAAGGAAGGCATCCTGGACCCCTGGATTGCTGCCGCCCAAGAGCGGGTGGGAAGCATCTTTCATACAGGTTGGTTTATGCTGATAAGGAGGGTCTAAGAGAAACAGAATGCAATGTACTCTCTCTCTGAGGTAGCATAAGTGGGGGGTAAGAACTGAAACTGGGCAGGCCCTGTGATGTGGGCAGGGTAGTCACCGTGGATCTGCCTAGCAGGGAATGAACGTAGCACAGTGGCTACGCTCATCAGTGTTAGCAAGAAGGTATCCCTCAGAAAGGGTTCTCACCTGGGATTTTATAACTACTGCACATCTCTGGGAGAAACGAGGTTTCTTGGTGACTTTCCTTCTGGCTTGATCTGTGTTTGTTCAGACTGATGGAAGGCAGGAGACATTTTTTTTTTTTCTTACTACAAGCTGATTTTCACTCTTTCAGAAGTTCATAGGTTTTAACCCACTTATCATCATAAATTACTAATTACCTATATAAACGTAAGAAATTTTTAGGCCAGTGATTTTTCTTTAAAGAAAATTTCTTCATATTCATGGATTTTTTTCCTTACCTTGTTTAACTGGGATGTAATGAAGTTCTTCATGTATTCTAGATGTAACTGGAGATCCTGTTTTATGGACGTCTTTCTCCTCTCTTCATTGTCTTCTCACTTCGTTAATGATGTTTTTGAAAGAGTTCTTTTTTATAGTTCATTGTTTTTCACTTTACGTGCTTTTGTCCTCTTTATGAGATCTTTTCTACATAAATGTGTGAGGCATCTTCTGGGTTATCTTTCTAAAATCACTATACCTTTCTGCTTGCATTTACATGAAAGGATGTCAAGTTTTTTAACCTACATACATAAAGACACATTTAAATCTTTAAATTATAAAGTGCTAAATGCTTATTTTAGTCCAAGAATATAAGTAATGATAATAAAGATGAGAAGTAGGGAATTACTTTCTAAGTTCCAACAATTGAAATCTGAAAGAAAAAAAGTGGGCCAAAAATTTTTACACAAAAATTTTATGCCAAACAAATGGCATATTGGAATTTTTTTCAAATTGTAAGAGACAATAGAATAATAAAAATGATCAGAATGCCTTTTTAAAACAAGGTAAAATATGATACAAATAACAAATTTTAAAGATATTAAGAATGCAATAAAAGAACATCTAATGAGGACTTCAAAGGAAACTTTCATAATTATGAGATAGAGTAGTAAAATAAAAGTGAAATACAAACTTAATATACATACAATATATAAAGCAAATGAAGTTACCACCAAGTTCTTGGGAAAATACTCAAATACTTTCTCAAATACTTTCTTTGAATAAGAAATACTCAAATACTTTCTTCACTAATGAATTCTATTCAATATTTAAGTAATTGATATGAAACTTTCTTCCAGAAAATAGGTAAGAACACATATTCCAATATACACAGGAGAGCAGTGTAACTCTGAGACCAAAATATGACCAAGATATTACATTAATACTCACAATGAAAGCAAGAATTTCCTAAGCAAACAGGAATTTTCTAATTCCTAATGACATCATAATCATTGTTACATCAAGGACAGTACATTTCAAGAAGAGCAGTTTATTCCAAAAATGCAAACTATATTTAGCATCCAAAAATGAAGTTCAAACATAATATTAATAGAACAAAGAAAATAATCTAATCACTTTGATTAATAGAAAAGACCATTTGACATATTTTCAGTAGTTCTTTATAATAAATACTAGTATTAAACTCAAAGTGAAAAGAAACTTCCTGATTCTGATACAATTAGTCAAAGAAATACTATGGAAAATTTCACATTTAATGGGCTTCCTCTGATGTGGAGCTGAGATGAAGATATTTGCTATTATGGATTTTATTAAACCTTTTATATAAGTTTTGTCTTATGCAATAAGGAAAAGAATACAAATTTAAAAAAATAGATGTAAAACTGTCATTTTATGAAGCAATACTAAATATGTGTGTGTGTGTATACATGTTTTAAACAAAGAATTATATTTATATTAGTAAATTTATCATAGTTGCAGGAGTAAAAGCAAATATGTTAAATCATACTTCTATTTTCTTTATAAATTTAAATTTTATTCATTTTAATTGCATTTTTATATGTAGCAATATTTAACAGATAGCTCTTAAAAATAATTTTCAATTTCATCAAAACATCTTATGCCATACATAAATGAAATAAAATATGTAAAAAAATTTTAAGTAAAATTGTCATTCAATAATGAGATAAATTATAGAGAATCAAAATAAGTACTGTTCTAAGGGTCAGAAGACCCAAGTTTGTAAAGATTTTTCTCCAATTGACATAGAGCTGCAAATTAGTTTTAATCAGTTTTTTTTAAAAGTTACTAGATATTGACAAGGTCTTCTAGCAGTTATATGAAAATACAAAGTGGTAAAATAACGAGCAAAGAAAGAATCTCGGTTTGATCGTATATTATGATTTACCTTAAAGTTACAGTGACTGAGAATATGTGATTTGGGCACCTAATTAAGTAAATAGGTAAATGGAAAATACAGAAGAAGACTGTAGATTAGGACTTTAAAGCAAGACAGAGAACTACTATTTCCAGAAAATGTTGCTGCATCAAATGGTTATCTGGAGGAAAATACTATGTATATATAACCAGTCCCTTTTCTTTAAACCAAACACAGAATTATTTTACACAGAGAGCATAACCATAAATGTGGTAAACAATACGCTTCTTAAATTAGTATAGGAGAGCGTCTTCTTGACTTTGAAACAGGCTATAGTTTCTTAAATAGGACACAGAACACAGAACATAAAGAAAATATTGACGTTAGATCACTATAAGATTGAAAACTCTGTTAATGAAGAGATGACACAGGCTTCTCATGTGAAAGGAATGAATGGGTAAATTGTAAAATCTCTTGAAATCAATTGGAGAAAGTCCTTTGCTAGTCAATTCATTTCTAGAAATAAATCATAAAAAATCCACAAAAGATGTGTAAAATATTTTTAGCATGTGTGCATATAAGTATTATTTATATTAATAAAAAGTTGAAAACAATGAAACTTCTTACTGGAATAAAAATATTTAATATTAAATGCATATAATAAAATATAATTCATCCATTGAAATTGCTAAAGAATTTTGCCACTGAAGATTCTATTTATAGAAACTTATTAAAATGTTAAATTCAATGAAATACGAAAAAATAGGTTACCAAAATGTTTGCAAAATAAGAATCCATTTTGTAAAAAATAAATATTTGTAGAAAAAGATAAAAATTCAATAATATAATAAAAGTGAGATTAAAGAATAGAACATTCACTAGAGTTATAGATTTGCAAACTACAATAAGAGTAATTATTGATAATATTGACCATATCTCTGTGAATTTACAGGGATAGTAAAAGTAAATAATCGCCTTTTATTCACTTAAGTATCCTAGAATTTACAGAGAAATCATGCTAACAGCTAAACTGTGTCTGACTCAGTATTCATATGTTGAAATTTCAAGCCCAGAACCTTATAATATATGAAGTAAATTAAAATGAGGCCATCAGAGACTCAGAAAAAGCAATTACAATGAGATAAAGCTTAAGCATTAAATGTCCAATATACATGGCTTAAGATGAAAAATTATACTCTGAGAAAATGTAAATTTCTATAATAAAGAGACTCCCTACTGACTATTCTGGTTGCTCAGAGCAGCAGTCCCCAACCTTTTGGCATCAGGGATTGGTTTCATGGAAGGTAATTTTCCCACAGATGGTGGATGGCAGGCTGGGTTTGATAAGAGTCTGCAAGCAGTTGGTTTATTACGGCCTCTGTGCAGCCAAACCCTTCTGCTACTGATAATCTGTATTTCCAGCTTCTCCCCAGTCCTAGCATCACCACCTCACCTCGACCTCAGATCATCAGGCGTTAGTCTCTCATAAGGAGGGCAACCTAGAGCCTGCATCAGAGTCTGGAGTAGGGTTCCGGCTCCTGTGAGAAGCTAATGCTGCTGCCTGCTGACAAGACGTGCAGCTCAGGAGGTGATGTGAGCCCTGAGGAGTGGCTGTAAATACACATTCAGGAATAAGGGTTTACCAGCCACCTGGGTACTCTCAGATAATTCAGTCAAATTGACTTGTGAAAACAGACCATCACAGAAGCCCCTTGTCTTCTCAAACTCCCCCCCCCCACCCCCAGCCTGCTTTGGGCCTGCGTGCTCTGCAGTGTTCATCCTTATGCTTTTCATTGTTCTATTCCTTCTATTTCATTTATGGCTCATGGCAATATATTTTTTACTAGGTTTTTTTTGGTAATTTTCTCTAAGATTTTTATGTTGTTATTTTTAGTAAAAAAGCATCAATTAAAAAATGATCTAAGTAGGAGTAAGTAAATACTGCAGGAATCATAGGAATCCTGCCTGTTCCTTTCTAGATAATCCTCATCCACTTATCTACAGATTATTATTTGTGGTACATTCTCTAGAATTTGTTTTACTTTTAGAGGTACCAACTTCATTACCGAAGATCATTTTTTTTTTTCAAATTATTTTTATAAGGTGGGGCACCATGGCTCATGCTTGTATTCTTAACACTCTAGGAGGCTGAGGCAGGAGGATCCCTGGGGCCCAGGAGTTTGAAACCAGCCTGAGCTAGAAGGAGACCCTGTGTCTACTAAACATATAAAGAATTAACTGGTGTTGTTTCAGCTGCTTGGGAAGGTGGAGAAGGGGGTTCACTTGAATCCAGGAGTTTGATGTTGCTGTGAGCTGAACTGATGCTATGGCACCCCAGCATGGGCAACAGAGTGAGACTCTGTCACAACATAAAAGAAAAATTCTCTTTACACCCCATTTATCCATGTGTAGCATCCTTTCACACACTTTTTGCTAATTTGATGCTTCTTTCTCCCTCTTCTTGGCTGGCGTAACTCTACTATACATGCATTTAATATGCATGAGTTAGACTCTTTCCAGAATTAAGTTATACGTAAATTATTAACTTTACTATGAAACATTAACATAGCCACAAACTTGATCTAACTGATTCTATTGTTACTTAAATAGAGTGCTATTTTCTGAAATGGTATAAAATGATTTTTATAGCAGAGTATTAACTATCAAAACATACTTTTTATGTCCTAAACCAGTATTTTTTATTAAATCACTTAAAATGTTCTATTGTAAACTTCTTGCATTATAGTAATATTTCAGACTTTCATTATTGAGGAATATTTGTTTATTCAACAAATACTCATGCAGAACCTATCATTTATAAGGCTTTATTCAGGAAATAACATGAGACGTGAGGTGTCTGATCTGGTTTGGTTACAATTATGATACATTTTTGGAATCTGAATTGAAGAAATTGAATCTGAACTTAGAAACTGACTAAATCTAATTGGAGCCAGAACATTCCTTGGAATGTGATTTCTCAAGTGAGTAGATGGATTACCTAGTTTGTAACCTTTTCCATTTTGATGACGTGTATCCTGAGAACTGATACTGTTGGCTCCATTACCTTCTGGCATGAACAGGTCTACTTTGTTACCTGATATACTGAATCAGATATTAATCAGCTTTCCCTTGTCTTCACTCCTTTACTAAAATAAACTATCTTTTCTATATTCAAATTTGCATTTTAAATTTCCATGGCACTTTTCTCCTCAGTAACAATTTTAACTTAACTCTACATTACACGTTCTCCCTGAACTCAAGTGGATAAAACCTTCCTCTTGAAAGTGTGACTTGATACATCTTATTTAGATGGGCGAAAAATTAACTATTCCTTTTGGATTTGATCATCTTTATTTACTCAGTGCTCGATATATTTTTATAAAGACTATTTGATTTACATGTTTTAAATCCAAATGGCATAGTTACATGAAGTGACAGTTGTTATTTTTCAATGATACTTTTGTGTTAAAACTTGAGTTCCATACTTAGTTTTATACATCAATGACCGTGGTCCTAGATATTGAGAGAAGCTATAGAAGTCTTTAGAAAGAAGAAAGAAGGGATTTGGGTGGGAGGAATGAAGAGGCTTGACACAGAGTCTGTGCCAGGGGACTGAAGAGCTCAGGGAGGAATCCTCCCAAGCAAGCCTGGGTCCATATTTATTATCATAAAACAGGAAGAAGTACATAAAAGCTGCTTCTCAGAAATCAGTCCTGATAGGGAGAGATCAGATAGAATGTCTCCACCTTTGTTTTTGCAAAACTGCAACCTTGAGCGTGACCTTCATCCCCAGTGTCAAGAGACTTTGGAATGCAGAGACTCTTTACTGCCACACATAACCTATACATTCTCTCCTGGAGGTCAGTTTCCTGCCCTCCTGCATATACACAACTCATGTGCCGTTCTCGTGACTCTTTAGGTTGCTCAAGCTGAAAGCCATGATCAGGGAACAATTTTTCAAATAGCAGGATCGGAGTCCAGGGGTGAACTCTTACATATAAGGATTTCTTCCCTAGCTTTATTGAGGTTGACAAATAAAAGCTGTGTATATTTTCAGGTACTCTGTGATGTTCTGATACACATATACATTGTGAAATAATTAACACATCTATCACCTCACATAGTTACTTTTTTGTATGTAGTAAGACTCTTTAGACCTACTATCTATGTACAATGACTTTTTTTTTTTTAAGCAAGTCTCACTCTGTTGCCCTGGTAGAGTGCCCTGGCATCACAACTCACAGCAACTTCAAACTCCCAGGCTTGAGTGATCTTCTTGCCACAGCTTTCTGAGTAACTGGGACTACAGGTACCCACCACAATGCTCAATTTTTTTTTATTTTTTTTAGAAGAAATGGGGTCTCACATGTGCTCAAGCTGATCTCACAGTTCTGACCTCAATGGGTCCACCCACCTTGGACTCCCAGAGTGTTAGGATTACAGGCTTAAGCCACCATATCTGGCCTGTATGTGGACTTTTTAAAGATGCTATAAAGAAATAGGCAAAACCATGCTTCAAATGAGAACAAATATTTACTTTTAAATAACAAAAACTTGTTAGGTCATTCATCCAACTAATATCAGAAAATTAAAGAATCAGCTATTGAGAAATTATTGCATTATTTTCTTAATCTTTATTTTTTGTTTTTATATAAATAGTACAAAATATTATATGTTATTATTTATAGGCACAATTACTTAGATTTTTGCCAAAGAAATAATTCATCTTCATTATCCATACTGAATAATTCTTTCCTCCAGAGAAACCTATAGTAAAACATAGATGTAAATTCTACCTTTTGCTCTGATTTTCTCTCTTACTTCTGGGTTCACATGTCTTTTTTTATCATCAGAAGCAGAAATGAAAATAGAGTTTATAGCGTTACCATGGAAAGGATTTCAGGTCGTAGTAAGTTGCCAGAAATAAAGCTAATTAGAATGTGTATATTATGTCACAAATGTATGAAAATACTTAAAATTTACCCTTAGTGTATGTGTTTTTTTCCATGTACCTTACCCAGCATTCTAGGCATTGATGTCATAAAAATAATTCCAGACCCCAAGACTCTCATAAACAAAAGTGGAAGGGCTATATGTCATTTTAATAAAGTTTTACTTTAACCAATTTTTTCTTCCAAATTCAAATGTGGTAATTACATTTGAAACACTGACATGGCTATATTAAAAGATCCAAATCTGTTAGTTGAGTTTACAAAGCCTTTCAAGAGCTAATTCATGTTCACATTTCCAGAATTCATTGTTACTACATTTTAAGTCAACACTACACAGACGACTTGGTGTTTACAGAGTTAATTTGGGGATGTTCCTCTCTGTAAAGTCTACCTTAATTTCATTTAATTTTCTAGCATTTGTAATTTTCAAAAATCCCTTCAGATTTCCTTTCTCAACCTCTGGATTCTTTATGAAATACAAATTCAATATAAGCATCAAGCATTCAGAGTTTACGACACTGGGCTTTCCATAACACCACAGATGTCTTGAGAAAAATATCTTTGCTGCGTAGCTCTGTATTGACCAATTCATTGCTCAGCATCTTGAAAATAGCATTGTAGGAAATGGGATTGTAGGAATATAAAAGGAAAGCCAATTCTAATCTTAAGAACTGACAATTGTTGAAGCTGAAACACATGAATTCTTGTAGAATATAAATCCAGAAGATTTTCTCATTTACTTATGGCTTTATATTACAAAAAACCCTAGAATTTTGTGGATCAAAGAGTAACAATTTTATACTGTATTTCTCGTGATTGTGTGGGCTGACTTGGCTCGAACATTTAAGTGGTTCATTGAACAGCTGGTGGTTGGTACAGACGGTTAGATGGGGCCTCCACTGAGGCTGACAAAGGAAAACACCTCTATTCTGAACCACTTAACCTCTGTGTGAGACTTTTCTCCGAACTCAGTCATCACTCTCTGAGAAGCTCAGGCCACATACAGAGGCCAAGCAGTTGTGATGACTGAGTTCTGAGAGGCATGGAGAGAAACCGGCAGTCCTTTTAAGGCTGAATTTGAAAGTTCCGTATTGTTACTTGTGACACATTCCATTATCAAGGCCAATCCTAAGACCTTCACAGATTCCTGGGCAGATCAAATCCTCTGCACCTGTTGCTATGAGGGATGGCATTTATGCTCACACGGCGAGGGACTGATGGGGCCATCACTCCACTCACCAAGAGAACTAGAAAACACGGTGTATTTTTCTTGATCTCTCTGATGTTTCCTTATGCCCTTCTTTCAGTCTTGTTTTGTTCTTGTTTTCGGTTTTGCTTTTTTTGTTTGTTTTGGCAGGTGTGGGGTTAGAAAGTGGAAAGCCCCAGACTAGGAATGTCAATATTTCCTGCCAGCCTTTGTCCCTATTGTGACAGCTACAGCGTCACTTTTTATCTCCATGAAACATTTATATCTCTTTTGGGGGGAACAACATCTGGTTAAGCTTTAGATTCTCAGATGTTGGTACAGATTTCTATCTGCAAAGATGCTTTTTTCCATTTATTTCTGATAACCAACCTTGGCTCTCATCTGATAGCTTTTAAAGGTATTTGCCATTCTCTATCACAAGGAAGAACTTTACCAAAGATAACAAAATGAACTTACACTAAAATAAACATAGTCCCAAAAGTATATTTGACACATTGGGGCAGAACCAGACATCTTCTGATTTTTTTAAACTTGTGATTTAGTCCTTTCCAACATCTGCAGGATTTATATATAATAGAGAAGTATTTTTCGTGTCTTGATTTGAAAAATAAAATCGATGAAATCAGACATAACTGTACACATTTTTACTTGAGTTTACTTGAAAAATGTGATATTTCAACACTCTTCTAACTAAAATTATGAAAAATCAAATATTTCAGACACATTAGATTATTTATCTTAGATATGCAATAATCTTCAAATATAGATGGAAAAAATGAATTGGAATATTCAATCCACTGCAGGGGGAATGGTTTTCTTCTAGACAAGAGAAAATACTCCCAGAAAAGGGGAAAAACAGAGAAATAAGCTGAGCAAGGCAGAATAAAAAACGATTTAGCTAGCTTACTTTTAACATAATAGTTGAATTACTTGTCTGAGCATTTCCTGCTCTTACTGAAAGCCTGGCTTGTAAGGAAGGGATACAGTTTACAAAAGCCCCTCGGGGTCTGTAAGTGCTCTGAAGAACAATGGCCAGAACTGCAGCGAAGCCTGGGGAGGAACATTAACCAGGCCAACCCCTGCCCTGTTAACAGTCATCAACCTTCCAGAAGCAAATACCCATTGTGGGGATTTGTATAATGGCTCGGGCAGAGATCAAGGGAACAGCTCAAACCCTCAGACATGGGCAGGAAGGCCTGTACCCTAACCCTGGAGGGAAACTCCTCCAGGTAAGACTATTCTGTGTGCCTGTCCCTTTATCTCTCCCACATTTAGTTTTACTTTTCCCAATGGCTGCTGTTTCCACAGGTCTTTAAAGACCCCGCCCCCTGCAATCCACAATGTAAGGAATATGCAAAAATTGTAGCTGTGGATTTACCAAATTTCTGGTGAGTTTCCTGTTGTGCTTTTTGCTTTCTTAATATTAGTTTTATTGCGTATGTACCAACTTTGAAATATGATCATATACTGTCAAAAGTGATTTTTATGCAGACAGTGGAGATTATTATAATTCTTATATCTACCAAAGGCTGTAATCAGAATTATTTAGAAGTTTACTTATAAACAATAGGTGGTTTTATCTTGATGCTTCAGAAAATATGCAAATCAATCAGGCCCTTCAGATGCAGACACATATTTATATCAGGTGGAATGTCACCTAGCCATGTTACAGAAAAGTAACTAAGAATGACTTTAAAATTATTTAAATGTATTGTCTCACAAATATAAAATAGGGAAGTTCCAAGGATTTCTATTTCTGTGCCAAGGGCAACATTAAAGGTATAGGTTCTTTTCATATTTTGACTGTGACTTAGACAGCATTTGTGGTTTGCCTATTAATTTAGCTCCCATCATAGTCACAGTTTGGCTGTCATCATCCCTGCCATGCTAGTCAGACACATAACATACAGCAGAATACAGGCTACCTATGTTCCGTGTCTTTTTTTTAATGATCAAGGATATTTTTATCAGCTTTCTTGTAGTAGACATTTCTTCACTGTCTCTCACTGGGTCAAACAAATGATCACCATTAATGTAAATAGTTATCATTGACTTATTATTAAAATTGATTCTACATCTGGAGGCAGTCACTCTTATGTAGCATGTAAATTATATTCATATATATGTTACTGTGTTTTTACCTATACATTTAAGTTGTCATTCACTGTAATCTAAAATTTTTATCCATAAAGACATCAATAAAGATATCAACATTTTATAGTTTAGCTGTATTTGTCACTGTTCAGACCCAGACAGGTTCCTAATTAATCAAAGTTCAAAACAGGTTTTTATGGAATAAAATGAGAGTCTGTGAAGTAGCAACGTTGATTTTAGAAAGAAAATGAGTATGCTGGTGAAAGTGTGTGTATCAGCTAAAACACTGTGAAGACACTTCCATACTTGAATGGACAGGTCCTAAGAATTTTGCAAGCCCTTTGCTTTTCGCCATTCAGAATTCTGCCCAAGGTTGCTTTGATGTTTATATTCCTGTGTCCAGCCACCAAATGCAGAAGGTGGTGGTTACTTGGCACCTCTTGTCAGACTAGCTAAACTAAATCTATGGAATACAATCATTTTGCCTTGAGCACGCCGTATGCAATATGATTTTAAAGAGTCATGTGCTCCTGTCAATTTGTACTAGCCAGCAAGAACCAATGGGTAACATTCCCAGCGCCTAATTTAGAGACTAAATTTATTGCTTAAAATTGGCCAGGGTGGGGGTTAACTATGTCATGGAAATTGGCAACTGCTAGAGAGTGATTTTGGTTTGGGGGTGTATATGTAGGCACTCATGCGTATGTGTTTTCTGGCTGACTTATCAGCACACGAATGGTTTAATACAACTAAATCATAGACAAGGAATGACATAAAGTTGTACAAAAGATTAAACCATTGATGTGCCTGTGTACCTACTGTTAATAGGTGCTCTATGCGTTCTATGGAATATGGTCTGAGACTTGTTTTAACACGCAAGGTAGCCACAAACAGAAACATAGCCCTTAACACTCTTGAAGCATTAATGGCTCTATTTAGACAAAGAAAGAAAAAAAGAAAAATAAGCCAAACAAAAATAAACAAAGCAAAAGCTGGTCAGTATGAACAACTGAACTGTTTTGGAAGCTCGTAAAGCAACTTCTCTGGGTGATAGGAAGTTAATGGCGGCTCCGTTAGCAAGAATAGAAGAGAAGGACCACGGTTCGCATAAACGACCTCAAAGTTTCTACTACAATTTTAAATCCATCTTAATATCTCTTTCTTTCTCTACACACACACAAGATAAACACGCCTATCAGCCAGATATTTCTGAAAAAGAAAACATTAACTTGCCTTCACTCTGCAGAATGCAGGCTGCTCAGTGTCACCTAACCTCTGGTGGGTTTGGCTGAGCTGTTCTGCCCAAGGTGAAGCTTTATCTAGGCTTCTATTCATCTTGAACTTGGCATAGGTCTGCACCATGTGAGTTCATTTGGTGTTCCAGGTGGAGTAGAAATAGCTGAACCAGTGAAGTTCTTCTTATGTGATCATGATTTGCAAGAGGTCTACGGCAAGTAAGCATCTGACAACATTTTTGACTCCTAACTTCTCATTCCTTATTCAAAGCTAGTAATACAGCCAAGACCAAAGTGAAAGAGTGGAAAGTATACTCCCACCATGAAGTCAAAGCAGGGCAATTAATTCAAACTAACATCAAATATCAAATTAGGGAAATTATACTCTAAGTTTCACAAGTATAAACCTGTATAACCTGTGGTGTATATATGGAATGGCAAGAGAAATTCATTTATGCTAATCAACAACAATGTTTTTCTTTATATTTGAGTGGTTGCTTTATTGTTCCAAGTTAATTGAGGGTACAAAGAATTAGGTTACACCGTGTGCACGTTAGGTTAAGTCCCTCCTACAATTGTGTCCCACCCCCAAGGGGTGTGCATACACCCTATAAGCAACAACGTTATCAAGGTGGAAGCTTCACTGCCTGAGAGAATGTTTTACAAATGTATTTGAATTTAAAGCATCAAAATTCAACAACATACTTCAAGAATATTTTTTAAAAATTAACGAAGGGTGGGTGTCTTTGCCACAGTTTGAATTACTAGGATTCTGTCCCAGCTAGAAATAAAATATGTTATTCCTTACAGCAGAGCAAGCAGCTGGAGATTCTATTCCTGTTTGTTACCTTTGCCCTCAAATCTCCTGGGAGGAAAGGGCAGTGCAGAGGCAGCCACAGTCAGATGCTGTGCACATCACGTCAGTGTTAGATCTCAGAAACCCTGAGCCTCCAAGCTTATAAGGTGACAGATACCAAATACAAACAACAGTTTCTCTGTAGGTAGACACTTTCCTTATTATCCTTGATAGAAGTTAAGCTGGCCTTCAGATCTAGGAGGAGACGGTATTTTCCTTGAAGCATTTTGTAATTATTTGAATATCTTATATTGAAGAGGAGGTGGAAAAGAAGATCACTCTCTGTAAGATATATATTGCTAATAAGCCTATTTTATCTAAATTGAATAATCATAAATCATTTATTTGAAACTCATTAAGGTATCTTCAAAATATCAAAAACATGTTAAGTAAATATAAAATTCTGCGTTCTCTATTGAGAAAAAACCAAAATGCTCAATATTTAGTTTCATGGAATCATTGATTAAAAACACTAGACCTGGGGCGGCACCTGTGGCCCAAGAAGTAGGGTGCCAGCCCCATATATCAGAGGTGGCAGGTTCAAACTCGGCCCCTGCCCCAAACTGCAAAAACTAAACAAAAAAACCCACTAGACCTGGAGCCAGACTTCCAAATTAAAATTCACTCATTGCTATGAGCAAAGGTCACAATACTTCTCTATCCTTTTGCTTTTTTCATTTGCAAAATGATAATTACAGTGACAACAATAGTAGTAGCACCTATTTCATAGGATGGACATATGAGGATGAGGCGCTGTGTCAGTAAACAATAATATCAGCTTTTATACTTTGCAGTTAATTAAACTTTTTATAAAGTCAGTTGGATACTTGAAGTTAATGTATGTTAATCCCTATATTTATGACAAAAAAGAGGATCAGACAACTAACAATTTTCAAGAATGCAATTTCTTACATGTACATGTTAGTCTCAAGACCATGATCAACATTCATCATCTTCCTTCTCTTCCACTCAGGCTCAATTCCCCTTACCCTAAGCCAGAACTGTGGCTGATCTATGGTTCTTTTCAATAAGAAGAACCACGCCTTTATTCCTAATGTGTGCAAACCTCAGTTGCCATGTCCTGTTGAGGTACAGTTGTGAAATTGCCTATTTACTATATTCAGTGTCATGAGTAATGAAGAAGGACCACAGGGAAGTCCCTGGTCCCAGAAATCCTGGAATCAGCTCTCATTTTGTAGCAGCAGACTTCTTTTTTTCTTGGAAGTTTTTAATGTGATGAAATTCACATGAAACAACACAAGTGGGCTTCACTACGTAAAGAGATTACTAAACTGTGGCACATGCGTAGGTTTACCATGGAATATTACACAGCCATAAAAAGATGGAGATTTCATAGATTTTATAACAACCTGAGTGGAGATGAAGACCATTCTCCTATGTGAAGTATCACAAGAATGAAAAATAATTACCACATGTACTCAGGGGTATTTGGACCTAGTGGACTGACACCTCCATGCTCACATGACAGAAAAAACTCAGTGAAACTCAAGTAGAGGGAGGGAGGAAGAGGACGGGCACATTCCCAGCCAATGGGTACAGTGCACAGTCCATCATATACTTCCTGGGTGAAGGACACCCCTACAACTCAGACTCAAACTCTGCAAAAGCAAACTATGTCACCTGATTGAATGTATCCTCATATTAATCTAAAATAAGCAATGTTAAATTTATCATCTGAAACATTTCAAGTGTACAACACAATGGGATTAAATGCATTTATGTTGTGCAAACTTCACCCGCACCCATCTTCATAATTCTTTTCATTTTTAAAAACTAAAATTTTATACTCATGAAACAATAAATGTTCATTTCCTCCTCCTCCCAGGTATTGGCAACCACCATTCTACCTCCTATCTCAATATTTTCACTAACCTAACTACCACATATCAGTGGAATAATATGGTATTTTTTTAGATCAATGTCATATTGCATAAAAAGTTTATCCTTAATGTAGCAAATGTCAGATTTTTTTTAATTTTAGGCTGAATAATATTCCATTGCATGTATACACCAAATTTTGCTTTTATATTTATCTGTAGATGGACACATGTGTTATTTCCATGGCTTAGCTATCTTGAATGAATAATGCTACCATTAACATGTAGATGTACGAATATTTCTTTGAGACCCTGCTATCAATTATTTGGGGTTTCTACCCAGAAGATGGATTGCCGTGTCATGTGTTACAGTCATGGTAAGTTAACAATGGGGTTACATGCTGGGAAGTGTGTCACTGAGGGTAGCATCCTTGTGCAAACAGCACAGCATGTACTTGCACAAACCCAGAGAGTGTAGCCTACTATGCAGGTAGGGTATAGGACGTAGCTGATAACTCCTATTGCTGTACAAACCTGTACAGCATGTTACTGTACTGAATACTGTAGGAAATTGTAACACAGTGGTAAGAATTTGTATATGTAAACATAGTGAAACACAAAAGGTGTAATGAAATTTGGGATCGCTACCTTATGAGTCCACCATTGTATACATGGTCCATCATCAACTAAACCAAATCATTCTGTGCATTTTACCTCTAACTCTATTTTTTTTATTTTTTCAGGAATAGTCGTACTGTTATCCACAGTGGCTGAAGCGTTTTACATCCCCACTAACATTGTACGAGGCTTCCAGTTTCTCCACATCCTTCCCAGCATCTATTATCTTCCGTGATCGTGATGGTAAGCCACCCTAATGGATGCAAGAGGTGTCTCATCATAGTTTTGATTTTTGTTACCCTAAGGATTAGTTCACTTTCTAATTTCCTTTGTCTATATAGTTATGTTGAATATGCTAGGGTTTTGGGGGGGTTTAGTTCATATTTAATTAGAGAAAGAGAAAAATGATGGAGTTGGAGGGACTGGGAATAAGAGAGACATTTCAGACATTTCAGCTGGAGGGGCTTGCAACAATAGTAAGTAATGTAACAACAATGGCAGCTTGCGGCTTTGTCTGCACAAAACAGCCGTGAACAAACAGGACACAGATCCAGGACGGTTGCAGCACACAGTCCCTTTGGTGTCCCTAGCTCCCACAAGCTAAGTTCAGGTTATTCTAGGAACACACGCAAAGGTGTTGGCATGAGACTGTAGGAGAGGGGCGGGTAGATGCTGAAATGGGATGGCTGAAAATCAGAAAGTGAACTAGTTATTATTGAAATGCAAATCAAAACGACCATAAGACATCTCCCCACCTCCACTGGGATGGTAACTATCAAACCATTAGAAACCGTAGGAGCTAAAACGGACAGAGATCAACTCATTTCACCATTCCACTTTCTCTTAGAAGTTACAAGCCTTTTGGGTGGCACCTGTGGCTCAAAGGAGTAGGGTGCTGGTCCCATATGCCAGAAGTGGCAGGTTCAAATCCAGCCCTAGCCAAAAAAAAAAAAAGAAAGAAAGAAAGAAAGAAAAGAAAGAAACAGAAGTTACAAGCCTTCATAGATGTAGGCAAAGTTTCAAAACAGTTATCAGACAAATTCTGCCAGCACAACTGTGTTCTTAGAATCCTTTAACCTGCAGTGAGTCTTAATCTATATAATTATCAAGGTTAATTTCACAAATATTTTTAAAACGTATTTTCTTAAACTCTGGTCTAATTTTACCTAAAGCCTACTTGACTGGTCTGAGTTTAGGGGCTAAGAAAATACTAGTGTTGCCAGGGAACAACACCAAAGCCACAGAAAGGAAAAGAAAAATTCCCCAAATATATCGTTCATAATGATGGTGGGACAGGCCAGTTTCACTTTGATTCTCTTTTAATTTCAGGATCTATGTGCTGTCATGGCAGGAAAAGAGTATTATAGTCTTTGCCATTCAAAGATTATACTGTAGGTTGAATGACTGTGTCTTGACACAGAAATGTGTCATCATCAAGCCATTGCCCAGGTCAAACATTTAAGAGGCCATTCCAGTATTTATCACAATTATGGATCACTTGCCCACATGTACGCTATCGCACTTTCTCTAAAGTGAACATCTTTGTCCGAGGTGATATTAGTTTGGACCACACATCATAACTTTTCAGGCTTCCAAAAGTGTTGCTGGCTGAGTCACTACAAAAAATGAAGGCAATTCCAGACCTAAAATGCGTATTGATCTTACTAAGGATGAATTACCACCTGGTTAAGACGGAATGGGTAAGGGGCTAGTTGGTTTCCTTGAGTGATGGTACAACGGTAAGTGCTCCACGTCTGTATCTTCTCCCCGTTGATTTCATACTTTTCAGGAGCAGTCACCAGACAGTCCATGGGTGTGAAAGTCCTTGTTTTGAGGCTCATTCTTGGCCACTGATGCCACCACTAAACTGATGAGTGACTCACGTGGACAATGGTGTAAACATTCCAGAGTCTCCTGAGCGTTTATAGTTCTCTGCATTTCTTTTCCATTAACATAATCTGACTCTATGTGCAACCTAATTTATACATCCCCTATGTTATCTTTCAGCACTTAATACCGCCAATGCTATTTCCCATGTTACTATCAAAAAAAGAAACATCAGTAATATAATCAGTTGACATCCTGATCATGCCAAGGATACCAAGGAAGGAAACATTGAATCTATGGTTGAGTTTTAGGAACCAAGTGAACAATTCTACAGAGGACAGAGAAATACACATACAGGGTGGCCATAAAGTTCTAATTGCACACTGTTAAGTGGCACATGAACTTGACAGCCACCCTGTATGTTCTCGCCTACAACAGTCTAGCTTGCTCTCCCAGTTTTTTCCTACATCTGCTTTCCTACTCCTTGGCTCAGAATAGCCAATATCATTTATAATTTATGATTATCTATGATGTTAAACTCTGAAGCCATATTTTTGTTGCAAATACAAAGTACCATGAAAAATTTTAAAAGATCCTAAATGATCATTTTATAAGCACATGCTTAGGTGAATTTGTTTCCTGACTGACTTCTAGAATACATTTTCCTTAGAAATTGAAAAACATACTTCATAATTAATTTCCTCAATCTTCTTAGACACCCTTGATGCACATTAAACTTTAAATGATTCTGTGAAGTCTTGTGACATACAAGTAGTTTCAAACACTCAGACCTTTTTAAAAATGTAATAATAAAAAACTCCAAATTCTCTAGTAATTTATGCTACTAATGAGCCCACAGAAGAAATGTATCTGTATCTGAGAAAAAGCTTTTCATCATCAAAAAATATAATGCTTGTATTTATTTATGTTTATTTATGTATGTTGGTTAAATTTTACAGAGGGCATTTCTCTGTGCTGTGTGAAAGGGACCACTGACGTATGTTGGTTTTCATCTCTGATTGTTAAATCAGTATATGTAGGCAGAGTTGGGCTCTACAGGACACACTTAAATATCATCAAATTGCTGCCATCAAATTGGGTGCTGATGCCAGCAGCACTATGGTGGTCCAATGGTTGGCTACAAAGGGAACAGAGACAGGCCACTGACTTCCCATTGTATATTTGTAAACTTGGTGGATTATAGAAACTTTTTCTCAGAAACATTTAATAAAATATTTTTGCAGATCCCACTCTGATATTGGAATGTTTATAATCATCTATAGTTCAATTCATTGAGATATTAGTGTGCTCAACCGTCAGTATCCAAATCTGGTTTTTCCCATTAATATGACATAAGATAAAATGTGGTGTAATTTATACACCTATATGGTAGAAAGTATTTACATTGTGGTCTTATCTTTCAATTAAAAAAGAAAGCAATGATTTTCTACACATTAGTAAAAACATTTTAAAGCCCCATAATGAGTTACATATTCTACTGGTAGACTGTCGACTTTAAAGATTCTTTTAATACAAAAAACTCAGGGCTGTACAATGTAGCTCAGAACAGTGACTGAGGAGTGCTTTGATGCTTAGCTACATAATCCAACAATGTGACCATGAGAAGGAGGAAGGCCAAATGAAAAGAAGTGGTGACAAATGGGCACTGATTTCAGGTCACCGAAGTGTGTCTCCACCAGTAAAATGGCCATCCCAAGTTGTTAACAATTTCACAGCCCATAGAAAATACAAAAAAAGTAAAAAGTATCCTAATACTTATATGGTGAAAATGGTAAAACACATTTTTTCTCAAAATATGTAAGAAATATCCCAATTCAGGAACAGTAATGCAAGATCTACTAGAAAGTTTCCAGATTCATATTTACTCATAGCCATGTGTTTAAGTTTAATATTCTACAAAGATTTGTGTAATATGTGAACCACATGCAATTATAAAAAGTCTTTACAAAAATTTGCAGGTACAATTAAGAATTCTAGTCAGAGACTTGAATTAAAAATTTGCCTAAATTTAATTGCAAACTGAAAAAAGGAGTAGTCTAAAAGTACGAAAGATTTCAGGATTGATTGACTCATTTGTACAAGAATGTCAAAACTCACATGCTTTTTCTCTCTCAATTCTGCTGTATTTTTGTTATTAGTGTCATCTCCAGTCTAGTAGCCATTCCATAGTTAAACCCCCAATGGCCCTACACACACACACACAAACACATTTTTAAATAAAAGTAATCATCTTTTTCTGTGATTTTATTTTTGGAGTCTGAAAGTTTTCTCCAGATAGCCACCTATTCATTTTTTCCCTCACCTATCATTGGTCACAACTTAATGTAATAATATGATCATTTCTGAGTCAGTCACCCGCAAGAAAGATGGGATTATGTCCTGAAGATCTGACTTGGACAGTGCAAAGTGTACCATCATGGCAACATTGGGGACAAATGAACACCTAAACACAACTCTATCTCACTACATGAAAGAGGGAGTGGATGCTATTCATTTAACTATGATTTTGCTGGAGAAGATTTTTTAATTCCAAGCATCATTTAAATGAGATGTCAGAAATTATCTTCTTGAGACAATCTTCTCTAATTCTCTGCATTGATGTGCCAGGGCAAATAAGCATTTCTAGCCTGGGGCACTATTCATAGGTTGTATTTACCATTTAGTTTTAGAGTTGTTTCTATAATTGATTCCTTGCACTAAGCTGAGAGTACTTTGTAGGCAGAAATGTATTGAACTCATATTATTGTGACAATATCTGTTGATTGAAATGATGAAGAGACAGGTGCAAATTATTCATACTCACTAAAATTCTTTCCATTAAAACCACTTTACTTTTTTATGTAGCTTAGTAAGAACTTTTTGGTATTCGAAGGTAGGAATACCTATTTAAAATAAATAGGAATTTATTTTAAAATATTATTTCATATAGTCCACTCAAAAGCATGTGAGGATTAGGAAATATAAAATGTGATTTTTTTCTAAATTTCTAACCCAGTTTAGGGACCCCTAGTATATCTTGTTATATTCAAATTTTCCTTTTTCACTTCCCTTTTAATCTTTAATGGAAGTTATGCCAACTGTCTTGATTGCCATAAGGTGAAAATTTCTTATTTTCCCAGAATCTAGCCAGTGTGTATTCCATGGGAACTCAATACATTTTAGTTAAATAAATGCAATAGGAATATTTACATTTGCTTGTTATATAACATAATATCTTCTTTAGCTTTAATCCATATATATCTATTCAATGGCAAATTGTAAGAAATATCATCTAGTACCTTAAAGGCAAGCTCACAGAAATACTGTATTTCTCAGCAGGAGTCAAGAGAATGCCCATTCATTCCAAGTCAGATCAGGTGTTATAAGCCTCCTTGGGAGTAGTTAATGAAGAAGCTTCCCTGAGTGTTCTCCAAACTTCTTTCAAAGGAATGTATTAGCTTGCATTCCCATTAGTAGTACAGAATTGTTCCCTTTTCTCCACATCCACGCCAACATTTGTAGTTTTGGGATTTTGTTATGTGGGCTACTCTTACTGGAGTTTGAAAATATCTCAAGGTGGTTTTGATTTGCATTTCTCTGATGATTAAAGATGATGAGCATTTTTTCCATGTGTCTGTAGACCATGTGCCTGTCTTCTTCAGAGAAGATTTTTGGAGAGTACAGGCAGAAGGTTTCAATGGAAAAAAAGTCAGTGTGCTATTTTTTTCATACCTCTTATTTTCCTAAATCTTGAGTACAGTGGTTTTCCTCTTGTTCTTATTTTCTCTTCCAAATTATATTTTTTCCCTCCATGGGATAAAGTCAATGAGTTGTGAAATCAGACTCTACCACCAACCACCCTGCTTATTTTCAGTAGCCGCAAATCTTGGTCCAACTTTCCCTCATGATCCGGAGTGTTCAGCTCCTGCTACCGTGATACTTTCTTCACCATGACCCCTGCTATAAATCTTGGTGATTTCAGTGTCTGCCTGAATTACTGTCCCATTACCAAGGCCTCCCAGTTCCTGATGTTCTGTTTTTCACTTGTCAGCTCTCCCACCTCATTTCAGACATTTGTGCTCAAGATCATAACCTAGATGTTGTCAATGACTCATTTCGAAACCACACTCTTCAGCCACCATATTCCATTCTCTGATTTTCTTCATCACATATATTTTCAAGCCTATTGAGCACTGAAACCAGTGATTTCACTGAGGACCTCTCTCTCTTTTGTCCTTTTTGCCTACAGTGTTAACTTCATGTTCAATCATCATACACATGGAGTTTTCCTTTTTTTGGGGGGGGGGGCTTTGCTGTACTCATGGGGCTAAAAAAAAAACCCTGAACAAATTGAATCTCAAACCACATGACACTTGCATCCACACTGAGAAACATGGAGAGAGCTAAACACAGCACTACTGTGACAACTGCCTTGCAAAATCTATGACCACTTACCTCAAGAGATCCCCTAGAGTTGACAGACAATCCTATACTATATCCCAGTCCCTTTACGTCTCCCATTCTTCAAGGGACTCTTCCAGTGCCCCCCTTTTCTATAATTCACACCTGTTTTTATCATTCTGAACATATGAACTGAGAAATAAATCACAAGAGAAAAATTAGAAGCTCCCACTATCTTCCTGCACTTTCCACTTCCCTAAACACACAACTAAATACTTTGAGTTTTCTACATCAAAATAAATGAATAATCTATCCTCCTAGCCAAGGGAACCTACTCCCTTTGACAATATACCTCATCCTTTCTCCTCTAAATAGGAACCGAGGAATATTTTCTCAGCAACCTCCTGCATTTTTTGTGTATTATCAATGTGTTCTCTACAGAATCATTTCCAGAAACATAAAAGCCAGAAAAAATGTATCATTCTCCCAGAAAAAAAAAATAAGCCTTTTAAAACTCAGCTTCCATGCCAAATTTCTCTGTTTATACTATAAAACTCATAAAGGATTTTTTAGATTGATCTCTAAAATTCACCTTCCTACATTATTTCTTTAACCTCCTGCTTTCAGTCATTTGTCAGCTAAATTCATCATAACTCTGTCATCAAGATCGCCAGTGACCTCCAAAGAGCTACATCAAAAGGCCAATTTTTCATTCCTCATTTCATTTAACCTCTAATAAACTCATGCTAAAGTTGACAATGTTCTCATACTTCTCTTCCAAATTGTACTTTTTCCATTTTTTTTTCCTATTTCTCTTTGCATTCAGTACACTTTACTGTTTCTTCCTTAACTCCTTGCCAAAATAACATCTCAGGTTAATTCTTTGTTATTTTTTTTTATTCTTTGGTTATTTCTTTTCATAGTCTCACTTTAAATAACTTCCTTATGCTGATATCTATCATAATTATTTTCCTAACCCTTCTATTTTATTGATTCCAAATTTCTATGTTGACATGTCTATTCCATATTTCAGAGGCCCCTAATATAAATTTGCAAAGCAGAACTCCTACTATGTGCTCTAAATGTGTTGCTCTTGCAATATCCCTGTACTCATAAATGAAAACTCATAAAGAAAACCTTGAAGTCCTTTCTGGCTGGTCCATATTCATTCCCACCTCATTCCTTTATCTTCCCCACTGACATAAAATTGCAATACCACCCCCCTCTTTTAACTGTGCCTTCACCTTCCTTTTATGTGTTTTCTGCAGAGGAACCAGGGTAAGCCTGTCACATGCAAAGCATATCGCTTCATTCATTGTTCAAAACTCTTAAACTCCTTTCCATCTCACTTGGTAAAAGATAAAGCTCTTATGATTGTAAAAGCAAAACTTGTAACGGAGTAAAACAGGTAAGGGAAATTCACCTGTCACTGCAATAGAGGATTTGATTTGTTGTTGATGGACTCTATGGATGTGGAACCACAGATAGGAAGGGCCAATGGTGTATGTGTTGTGTGCGTATATATATTTTTTCTTTTCTCTTTACATCTTTTGTTTTGAATATTAAGACCAGTATGAGACAATGGGCCTGTGCCTATCACGTTTCTCAGAAGCAGACCCTGAGTTAAGAATTCCTGTCAGTGACTTATAAAGGAAGTGCTCTCAGAAGAGAATATAAGCATATGGAAAAGAAGAGAAAGGAATGATAGAAAACTGAGTCAATGGGCTATTTTTGAAGAAAACATAGTCAAGTTGGATTGAGTTTTGGAGAGCAAATTTACCTCAGAAATTGTGATGACTTCAGCAAAGTTAATCAGTTGAGTTGAGTAGCCCTTTCAGAGATATAGAATATAAATAGAAGAGGGATTATTGTTAATAAAATAATAGCACTACTCCTGGCTCCCTTCTTTTGTATTTGCCTACACTAAATCTTTGGCTTATTAAAAGATGTTCTCCAAGTTGACCATGGTGTTCCATGACCCGTTGTTTTGTCATTCACGCTCTGAACCTTGACTTGCTCTGATGGCCCCTCTCACGAGCTCATTACATTATTGCCCTTAAGAGCAAGTTCATGCTTCAGAGCCTAATATTTCATGGAAGTATATTATCTTCATAGCCTTCTCTATATGTTTTCTTTACCTTAATCCTCTGCTGATACTGTAATTGATGGTTTCTGCATTAATTCTCATACTCATTTTGACTCACGTTTTGAAGATTTTTGAGGACCTTGACTTTGTGTGAACACAGACAAAACCATTAGGCTTTGACTACTCTATAGGTAAGAATGCTCTCGTGTTTAAATAGTTACCCTATATGCTATCTCTATACCTAATCTTATAATTCCTTTGGTTCAAGTTGTAAAAACACACTAAGCCTAACACAGTTAGACTTTAATTGAGAAATGATACCTTCATTTACCCAGATTCACAATGTTATTTTGCTTCCTTGACCAAGAATCAATCAAAAAATTTATGTCAGAGGCTTGCATGTCAATTCTTAGTTTAAGATAAATTCTTACAATTTTATATTCACATTTCTACATTTGCCTTCTTAAGACCATAACATGCTAATTTCCACTAGTATATTTATATTGAGGAAATTATACTGTCAATCACTTTTTAGCTTTCAATTGCTCTGACATAATTTGTCTATAAGCCCTGGTTATAACTGCTGGTTCATTTGTCTGAAATTGTATCTGTAGTCCTAAAATTACTGACTTCAGTAGATATTAATCATTATCTACTGAAGTAGATATTGGAATATTATGTCTTTAATATTCCAAATACTCTTTGTAACAGTATCTTTTGTATAAAGTTTGATAATTTATAAATGCTGTGAATTAGGTAGAGCATATATTACTTTTATCAATCTTATCACATTTTTAGATTAACTGTGCTTTGAAAAATGGTTCCCAACTCATAAAACTTAATGTTGCAGACAGAATTCTAACTCGTATCTTTAGATACTAAGTTATAGTGATTTAATCAGCCCATCCATTCAAAATATATCAATAAAGTCCAACTCCTCTAGAGTACTATATTATTTACGAAAGATATAAAAGATTAATAAAACAACTTCCTAATAGTAAGGCATTCACAATGGAGTTGGAGAGAAAATTACCAAACTTTTAACATTCAACAATTATTATTTATTGATGAGAATTATGTGCTCTGATAGAAAATTTACCAGTATGATTAAGAAATATGGAAACAGACATGAACAACTGGCTACTTTGGAGTATCAGCAGATGTTCACAAAAAATAGCATTTCTTCTGAATTTTGAAAGAAAATTCATGGTTTTTATGACTGAGTGAAAAAAGTTATTTATAGAAGATAACTTATCATTAGAAAAGAACTTATAGATAAAAAAGAATTGTTATCAAAACAAAAAAAAGTTAAAAAATGTTCAAAATGATTTTTATGAGAACTGAACTGAAATAATGTCATGAAATATGAAAAAAAATTGAATTTGATCATCTAATGATCATCCATGTTTTAAAAACTAAAGACATGGCTGATCTGACACTGGGGATGACTATTCAGATAGCAATGGCATTACTTCCCCAAAGCAAGTGAAAATAACAACAACAAAAACTAAGCATTTTTTAAAAAGAATTATAAAATTTGTCTATGTGCTAAGAATTTCCATGACACACTCATTCATTAGTTAATTTTAAAAGCATCTATTAAGCATGTATAATATACTAGGTACTCCTTTTTGTGAATAAAATGGACATTACAAGATATAATTTAGTTGATGAGATAGGCAGATCGATAAACAAAACAAACATATAGCTGTAACCAGAGCTGTAACTTTCTGTGAAGGTAATTAACAGGGTGCTATGATAGATGTAATGAATTGAATGAATTGACATATATAGATAATGGTATCTTGCCTCTGAGAAGAGAGAAGCTGAAAACACAGAAATAGGACTTGGAAGAGGGGCCTGAACACAAAGAAAAGGAGATTATAAAAATATGGCTGGTAGAACTTTGAAAGTGAAGAAGAGTCTATGAAATGGTGTGAAAAATTAGAAAGAGCCATTTAGCTAATGATAAATCAAATTGTAATGAACTGGCCATAATTTACATCCTAAGACTACTATTTTAAAGAGTAAGGCTATATGTGGAAGCCTGGAGAAGATGTTATGTCATTATAGAGTTTATGGAAATGGGTCAATAAAAAGAGAAAAATGAATATCGCCAGGCCAGTAAGTAAATAGATATCACTGATAGCATAAAATATTGGATTTCCTTTTTTCCGCTTCATTTTTAACATCATAAATATAATTAAAAATTAAATAATCTTCTTAAGATATAATTTTAAATGCCAACAATTTACTGGATATGTTTAAATGACTGCATATTCTAGGAAGTAATTTTTTAGTCTTACAAAAATGAAATTCCTAGCAATTAGCTGATTTTGTACTAATGACTAAAGATAATCACTGATTGATGCAGTGTTTTTTTTCTTTATTATTTCTGATAACTCAATTTCAAAGAAATAACATTGTGAAATGATTCTTCCACTGATAAAGAAATAAAAATATGCTTATCCAGATGGATTAAAATTGTATCAGAATCTCTAAATAGGGTAATTACAACATCACTTTAATCAAATAAATGTACAAAACTTGTTCTTGATACTGAATGTTCTAGTTTCTTGAGACAACCAAATGTATTTCTTCATGTTTAAAATATCTATTTGCTTCAATGATTGCTGAAATGATTGTTTTTTTCTAAATATCCTTATATTTAATAAAAAAACAAAACACATGAAAACTAACAAAAGGTCACTTTTAAGGGAGGCCAACCTGTGAATTTAAAAAAAAAAAAAAAGTTGGGGTATGTTAAAGTGTGAATGACATAGGACAAACTTTAAAGAGAAATTGACATCAGTCACTAACCACTATTTAAAAAAAATAAATGTTAAGGAAATTAATTTGATCAATTAAAAATTGTTTTTACCAATCTAAGGTAGCTCTCATGGAGGGGAGATATGTGCAAATTCAATTTGCAGACAGGAATCCTTTTAACTGGCTATGTGACATTATGTAGGAAAATATTACAGGACAAAATAGTTCACCTGATTACCCGTTGTGTTACAGAAATGAAGATACAGGACATATACAACTTCTTATTTTATTTTATTATTATTTTTTCCTTGTATAGAGTCTTGATCTATTGCTCCAGAATCAGCCTTGCACACATTAACCTTAAAATCCCGGGCTCAGGAGATCATCCTGCCTCAGCTTCCCCAGTAACTGGGACTACACATGTGCACCACCACACAGCCAGCTACTTTTTTCTATTTTTGGTAGAACTGAGGCCTTTCTCTTGGCTCAGGCTGGTCTCTAACTCCCAAACTCAAGCGATTCTCCTGCATCATCCTCTAGGATATATACTTTAATGACTACAAATGTGACTATCAAATATAATTATATTTTAATTAATTTTTTCAATACATTCAATATATTGCAGAAGTTTTAGGAAAGCTATTTTGAAAACAATGTTCTCAACCATTCTCAGCACAATGAGTCAAGATAGTATGTGCCACATAAAATGCACCATCTGTTGGAGAATATTAAATAGTATGTTTCTAAAACATTACCTTTCTCCAATAAAACACAGTAGCATTTTTGCTCAAATATTTTGTATCAGCAACTAAGAAATTAATTTCATGTATTTGTATTTTTCTCATAAATACATAGTAGTGTGCAAAGTTCATTAGTTTATCTAATTACTCAATATTTTTCACATCTTAGATTTTATAATACCTCCCCAAGGAAAAAAAAATGAAAATCTAAAAGAAAGGGCTTTCATCATCTAAAGTTGGACATTCTGCAAAAAGTTCTACATACTTTGCCGCCAAATATCACTATGGTCACCTTCAAAGAACTCCCCTTGGGATGCTGTGTGCAGATGCTAGCACCTAGTTCATCCTTCAAAACAATTTTGAAACTCTGTTTCTGAAATGGACCTCAGAGCTGTTGTGATATGAAGTTGAACAATTAAGATGGTGAACTCATTCTAGAAAAGTTCTTTGAAGAAGGATAGCCGAGGCACTGCGTAGCTTGCCAAGAGGAGTACTTTAAAAATGAGCCTGGCAATACTCAGCAATGCCGTATGGAGCATTTTCTAGGATGAGTCTGCAAACCTAATTGTGAGACCTTGCATAATTCTGGAGATTTTAAGGCACCATTATTTGGTTAGAAGAGATCACGGATGTTCGTTGACTCCTAGTATCCTGTAGACACTGACATGAGGGGGATTTACAGGTTGGTTAGAATGTGGATTACATTAAATTTTAAGCTCTTCAAAAACATCCTGAGATGAATTATTTTTTAAGCCTAACACTGAGATGAATTATTTTTTAAGCCATAGCTTTCATTTTCTTTCCTTTCATTTTTTCTTTTTTCTGGAGGTGTAGGAAAATGGTTTATTGTGGCATAATTCACAATTGTGGCAAAGATGTAAAATCAACCTAGGTGCTCATCAATTCATGAGTTTATTAAGAAAATGTGTATACACATGCTGTGGAGCACTATTCAGCTATAAAAAGCAATGAAAGGATGTATTTTGCAGCAACATGGATAAAACTGGAGACTATTATACTAAGTGAAGTATCTCAGGAATGAAGAACAAACAGCACACGTCCTCTATTGTAATGGGGAGCTAAACAGTGAAGGCTCATGGCAGAAAGAGATGAAGAGGTCACTGGAAATCAAGGACAGGGAAGGAAGAGAAGAGGGGGTAAAAACATATGTACTGGGAATATTGTTTGGGCGATGGATACATTAAAAGTCCCATGAAGCACAGTCAAAGGCATCCCTGTAATAAAAACATTTGAAATGTTGTTATGCTGTAAAATAAAAAAATTGAAATACTAATCCAAGCTAATGTTCTATTAAATCTTTAGTAATGTACTGAAACACTATTGCAAGTACTGTGAGCATTAAGAAAAGCTATCAGAGCCAGAGCTCTCTGAGAGTTTCCCCTATAGAGAGAGCACCATATGTACTACTTCAAAAATCATAAAGATATCTAAGAATAACATAATATGCTATATATTAAGGCACATAAATATAAATATATAATTTAAAACATTTAGAAAAAATTCATGAATTGAATCAATCTCTCTGGGGAGTGACAATATACATGTGTATAACCTTTTCCCCCCAGCTTATCGCTATTTATCTAAATACGTACATGTGTGCAAAAAAGTGTGATAAAGATATTCACTTAGGCATTCCTTGCAATGTTAAAAACTTGAATACAAATGTTTGCCAATCTGGGGCTAAATTCTTAATAGCATATTTTTATAATGAAATGAAAATGAGTTGTTTAGTTTGCCTGATGAGGAAAACCACCAAGCTGTAGATTTTGGAGAAAGAAGAACGTGTGTAGCATAATTATTTTTAAAAAGTAGATTGAATAGTTGGATATGTGATGCTAGGTGAGGTATTTGGACTGTGATTCAGCATCTGTGTTTGTGCATATGTTACAAATAAAATTAGTTTCATTCGTTTTGAACTCATCTTTCATTCATTTTAATAACACCCCCAAGTGATTTCCAAAATATCCTCATTTAAGAAGAATTATGATATTACCAAGTTCAGATTATATTCCAGGTTAAGCTCTATAAAGACCTAGTACATACATTTTATTTATTCGTAGCTTTATTCTTATTGTCTGAAATTTGAAATTAGGCCACCACATCTTCATAGCTGCCTACACTGATTGAGTGATCAATGTGGTAGAAAAGCCAATCCCTCGGCCACCTCTGGAGAACTCTGCTAGGCTGCCACAGCCCTGCAGCTCTATGTAAGATCAGAACACACCTGACTGTTGCAGCTTCTCAGCCTCACTTATCCCCCACACAGTGCAGCTCCCCCTCCTTCCTACTAAGGCACAGATCTCAGGAGCAATCTCAAATAATTGCGCTGTAGAGGAATCCTCAGCTTCGAATTAAGTTCAGGAAAACACAAGTGGCAAAAGGGTAACTTTAAGACTCATGGCACCCACTGGGCTCAAGAAAAAGAGCCTGAGTCACTCTGGACATCATGGGGTAGAAATAGTCCTAGAAGAATTAAATCCATCTTATTTGTATTTTTCTTACTATAACACTCTATTAGTCAGAGGAGATCAGAATCTTAAAACAATTAATAATTTCTTAACAGATTGGCTTCAAATACATAAGGGATAACATTTCTTTTTCTTTTTCTTTTCTTTTCTTTCTTTTTTTTTTTTTTCTGGTAGTTTTTGGCCAGAGCTTGGTTTGAACCCACCACCACCTCTGGCACATGGCGATTGCGCCCTACTCCTTTGAGCCACAGGCGCCGCCCAGGGGTAACATTTCTAATCTAATAACACTATGAGATGTATACAATT
Organism: Galagoides demidoff; assembly: GCA_963574575.1. Lineage (NCBI taxonomy): Eukaryota > Metazoa > Chordata > Mammalia > Primates > Galagidae > Galagoides > Galagoides demidoff. Next base: position 49,529 of record CAUYQV010131302.1, read on the forward strand.
TTTAATAAAAGTTTACATTTTTCTGTATCATTGCACGTTGACTAATCATTGAAGTGATGGTAATAGTATTTAACATGTCTAATTTTATAATAAACTTGATTAGGAATTTATTGTCTTCCTAGAGTCACATGTATCATTTAGTTACAAACATGAAGTAAATACAGTCATGAATATTTAATCATTAATAACATTTTGAAAGATAAAATAACTTTGATTTTAAATAAGAAGTAGAAGGTAAATAATCTGAACTATAGTTTTAAATAAGTTAATTTTAAATTATGTCTCTGTCACTTATGAATTATGTGACCTCTGGTACTCTACTGAAACGATAAATGTTTCTGTATTTGCCTCTAATCTAAGAAATACAGTTATTTGGCTTGGCGCCTGTGGCTCAATCAGCTAAGGCGCCAGCCACGTACACCTAAGGTGGCAGGTTTGAATCCCCAGCCCGAGCCCACCAAACAACAATGATGGCTGCAACCAAAAAATGGCCAGGTGTTGTGGTGGGCGCCTGTGGTCCCAGCTACTTGGGAGGCGGAGGCAGGAGACTCGCTTGAGCCCAGGAGTTGGAGGTTGCTATGAGCTGTGATGCCATGGCATTCTACCCAGGGGGATTGCTTGAGGCTCCGTCTCAAAAATAAAAAAAAAAAAAAGATGGAGACTAGAAACCTCTGTCTTGTTATGGAGACCTGGTTTCATCTTCCTGACTTCTTTGCCCTCAATCCCCACAGGACTGGGAGGCTGAAGCTCTCTTCAGCCTGCTTAATAGAAGTGCCTCTATCATTCCAAACCGTGTCCCTTGACTACATAGTGGCTTTCCCAGGAAAGCGTATGTCACTGAAATCTTCCCAGGAATGGCTGTCCTGCTTATCAAGCTCGCCAGAACTGACCTCACACTAGGGCACTGAGGGCTGACCTTACAAGGTAGCCTTCCCACAATGGCTGTTCCTGGGCTGCAGCCCAACAATGACAGCTCTGCTCTGCCTAGTGACTCAGTCCTGGCCCCTGGGTGCTTTTTAAAATCACTTGCTCACTGGCCCAAGCTCTCTCAACATAATTCAACAAAGTGCCCAGGTCCAAAAAAAAAAAAAAAAAACCCACACCATTTAAACAAACAAAAAAACCTGAAGGGCAGGCCTTCTCTGTCTGCAAAGTGTCACCCCCACCACCACGGCCACACCAGCCAACACCCACATGCAAGTAATTGCCACTTCTCCACTGCTTCCATCCACCTTCTGGGGTCCTGAAGTCTCCCGTTGCCTCCATGTGCCCCTGAAGAGATGTTTCTGGGCAGAGCCCACAAGCCAGAGTTGCCTGGAGTCGTTTCTCCCCAATCTCACCATACACAGCTGCAAAGAAGGTGTTTCTAGACCAACATCTTGTTCCACCCCCTGAGTATTACAATTTTAAGGCAAAGGATTTATACTATCTGACGAGAAACCAGGGTATAGAGTATTACAATTTTAATACAGTTTTTTCTTTCCTTAAAACATGTATACACTGGCTCAGCGCCTGTGGCTCAAGTGGCTAAGGTGCCAGCCACATACACCTAAGGTGGCAGGTTTGAATCCAGCCTGGGCCCGCCAAATAACAATGATGGCTGCAACCAAAAAATAGCCAGGCATTGTGGCGGGCACCTGTGGTCCCAGCTACTTGGGAGGCTGAGGCAGGAGACTCGCTTGAGCCCAGGAGTTGGAGGTTGCTGTGAGCTGTGATGCCACAGCACTC